>JAGKTI010028578.1:0-12907 GCA_018397915.1 Birgus latro | reverse complement strand
CTACTAAATTCTGAATTCCAGGTGTAAACACGACTCATCGCTAATTTTAGTCTCGAATTAACTTTCTACGCCTCTTTATTAAAACCAGACACTAACTTGCAAGTCCAACTCACTCCACACGGTCCACATTAACAATAATTCTGTCCTACTACCTTTTAACTAAGAACAAGCCCAAAAAATGTATTACAAGATCCACTTCCCATACATTACATCATCTTAATAGGGTCCAGAATTACACTTACATCTTACATAACCTAACGTAAATTACATACATATCATACTTACACTATACTTATACTAACTTATAACACACTTATACTACTTATATCATATGTAAGAAATATGGCATTACACCTTAGCCTTACTTTTTTTCTCTGCCTGCCCTCCTCTCCTCTCTTCCAATTTCTCCCATCTTTCCTGTCACTTCTTACTTTTCTTTCCTTTACAGGTGGCTTTACATTGAGTGACAAGCCAAATGTTTTCCTGTTAGCCAAGAAACCATTTAGAGTGCTGGGTGGTAACCATATAATCAAACCATACGTGCTCCCTACGTGTCAACAAGTGGTTTGGTGGAGGATTAGTGTCCCTCCCCATGAAACAAATAACTCAGATTCAAATGGCCACCCCTTACGGGATTGTGGCGTCTGGCAATAGATAGATAGATAGACATTGTATATAACCCCTTTGGTTCAGTATTTTTTTCCATAGGCTGCATAAATTCGTCCTTAGATATCCAAACTAATTCAAGACAGGACAACATGAGCCAAGTTCAGTACTTAATATTACAAGCCAACCTTACAGTACCTATTCAAACACACGTCTTACCTAACTTAACCAGCTGAGTCCCAACGGGTATTTTACCCAACCTACCCCCAGATCCCGACCGATTTTCGACTTTTTGTTTTTTGGCTGAAACCTTCGCTTTTGGTGAGAAACATCGAAAATTCATAGTGAAATCGCGATCCTGAGGTTAAAAAATATTGATACAGGTGTCACTCAACCTTATGTTTTCCTTCTTTTTCAGGGTACCTGACTAAGAAAACGAACTATGGAATGGTTGACTAATTCAAGCCACTTTAAACTACGTATTTATTTCATTTATTTGGTACGAATTTATGTGTAGAAAAAGTCTATAATGGTTTTCACACAATATTATAGGCGTTTATAAGCATTGTTCACTTACTCAAAACCCCAGTATATGGCAGCTTCCTTTACGACATTACCACCTCATCACTTCTGTTTGTTTCTACCTCTAGCTTCTTTGTTTCTTTGTCTTCCACCTCAGAAATCACTTTCACCGTGAATTTCGTTATTAGAGAGACCGTGGGGCAACATACCTTTACTGGCCAGCTTACTGCTAACAGGTGAATTGCCCAGTGGGGGGGGAAGGGGGGTTAGGAGGGGCTAGACAGTATCCCCGCTTGACAGCAGGTAGAGGAAGGTCTCCCACATATGGGTACGAAAAATCACCCGCGAATGTTGAAAAATGTGCACACAATGGGCCTTGCAATTGCGTGACGCACGATGTACGTTGTTGGGTCTGTCCGCGGAAAAAAGTTGCGACGTACACCGTACGTCGATGGGACTCGGCAGGTTAAATTGCCTAACCTAACAATATCAACAAACTCAACCAAAAATAACCTAACCTAACTTACCCAAGCCAACTCTAACCTAACCTAACACAGTCTAAACTAACTTTAACCATAAACTAGCCTAAGCTAACATAAACTAACCTATAGTAACTTATTCAAATGCACTATAATATCATAAATTAGGTTAGGATAATAATTTGGCATTAAATTATTTATTTAATGTGGAAATACAAGAGCTGCTAGTCTTTCACCACCACATTACATTCAATGAAATCGGCTGGTTTTTTTTTTACGAATTATCACTGGGCCTGGAATGGTGCAGTACCGTGATCCATGATGTGTGTGCATATCTAACCCACAGGATGCTTAACTTACTGTGATTATCATAATACATGCCCATCTAAGTCTCCATTATTGAAACTGTTATTAATTAGTAAGGCCATTGAGTGATTTGCTTCTGACTGTTGGTGGCTTTCATACCAGCCACCTCCAACTGTAGACCTGTCCCAAACCAGGAAATATGTGTGTCTGTATTTGCCTAGTTGTGATGAGCTATACTCGTGGGGTCCCATCTCTGTTTCTCAGTAAGTCAGATTTTGCTTTTGAACTCGATTAAGTTTTTAGACTGGATGATCTCTTTGTCCAGGCTATTACACAGGTCTATGCATCTATATGGAAAACTATATTTCATGATATCCTTCAAGCAGCTTGGCTTTTTCAGTTTCATTCTGTGTCCTCTTGTTACTCTTCTACCCCATACAAACAGGTCTTCTGTGTCAGTTTTATCTACTTTCATCATGGCTCTGAACACTGCAATCATGTCTCCCCTCTCTCCTTTCCTCAAGCATTTCAAGCCTCTCTCTGTACTACAGATCTGTCAGGCTGGGAAACATCTTGGTTGCTGTTCTTTGTATTCTCTCGATCTTGTTTATATCTTTTGTTTTGTGGTCTGTGTTTAGCTAATTTTTGTGTGTGTGTGTGTAGGGGGGGAGTGTGTTTTATATATAACAGGAAATACAGTAGGTTGGGTTGTTACAAAAATTTAGTGTAGCTCTGGATATACTGTATCAGCAAAGGTAAGCGTAATTTAATGCCAAAAACAGCATTCCAAGATGGTGTAGTAGTAGTTGTTGTTGTTCCCTATGCAGTCTGGCCGAACAGTCCTGAGTCCCTAAGGAAGGCCACAGACGAGACCACTGTTTCCCACAGACCTCTCAAGGAATGTATGTTGTGTTGTTGGTGCAGGCAGTTGTGTGCATTGCAGTCTTCCATAATGTGCCTAATAGTATGGGGTGCTGTGTTCCATCCTGGAAAGGCATCAGCGATGGAGTCATCCAGTCTCTTCTGATAACTCAAGAGGCCTGGATGATGCCCACATCTTAGCCTGGCCAGGTGGACCCTGTCCTCATGAGCAAGGTAGGATTCAGAAGGATGGATATCAGGAAGCCATGCATGTAGCAGCGTGGAGTGGCGAGTGATTTTGAGTATGGATATGCTTGTGGAAGCTGGTCTGAGGCAGGTGAGGGGGGAAAGATGACAGTAAATGAGGCACAGGCAATAGTAAGGGCACAAACCGCACCCAGATCCGAGTTGCCAGTACGCATTTTTTGTCAGGGTTTCCTCTATCCAATGGTAGGTTGTATATGCCCTTCTGATTATTTTTCATATGGTCTAGCGCGCCCTGAAACAACTGCGATTTTTCAGCTGTATACATCATAATACAGTGGTGCCTGAATGCCCTGGAGTAAGGCCACAAGCACCACTAGCCCTTTACATCAGGAGTAGGTTCGTGTGTGTGATCGGCCATGCTTCCTTCCCACACTCACATCTCTCCCACACACCACCCCGGTGGATCTCAGCAACCAATGAATATTTGCTCTGACTGAGTTAGCTTCGTTATTGGGTGGCTGTTGCCACCATCCAGTATAAATGGAATCAAAACACCATTCTCGTCTCCCCGCCTTTTTTTAAACAGAAAACTTTGAATGCTCCATTATTTTTGTTGATATTGCGAGTGTTTCCGTTGTGTTGTTGTACTGTGGTAGTGTCGGGAAGCCGACAAGCATCCCCTCAGGCAGATGCAAGCAGACACGCAGCTGTAACAGGTGGGGAGACGAGTACACCTGCTGGATGTGAGTTTAGAGTGAAACACGGACAGAAGAGAATGAGTAGGGAATTCGATGTTGACTCAATGTATAGCTGTGGACAATAAGTATAGGGAGGTGGAATAAGGAAGGGAGGTTGAGGAAAAAAAGTAGAGTAAATAGAAGGAGGAGAGAGAGAGAGAGAGAGAGGAGTGATGGTGGTGTTGGTTAGTTGTTTATACAGACAAGTGTTGACTATGCAGTTCAGGCCGTGAGAGCACATGCTGACTATGGAGCTTTGCGCCGTGGGAACGCAAGCTGATGCGGCGTTCTGCTAGGGCCTCTACAGTGGATGACACGCGGGTGACGTGTGGATGAGGGTGGTGGATGAGTGGGTGAGGCCATCACCCACCTCACAACCATGAGACCTGCTGGTGAACATCGGCAACCCTTGAGGCCAGAATAGGGTACGGACCTCAGCTGAGACTTGGGGATAAGCAGAGCTCTGGGTGACGCCATGATGAGAGGACGCAGCTTGACGTGGCCTGGCGTGGAGACACGTCGCGAGGGACGTCGCTGTGTAGCCGAGAGTAAAGTTCCAGGGGGCGACATGAAAGCGCTTCTGTTAACAGTGAGTTAAAAGTACATGCTTGTTGTAATCGCGGGTACAACTAGTGAACAGTGCTATTATATTTGTCTGTCGTCTGGGACTGGTAAAAAGGACTCCTAGTTAGAAATGGAAGGAGAAAAGACTTTAAATGTTTTAATGTGTTTTTCTTGTACTAATGTAACACTGTAACTTTATATAAGTGAATAAAGAGAGTGCTTTATTTATAACAGCACTAGTAACTTTTACAAGACTAAATATATAAGGTTTATTTTAAAACATAGAACTTTTATGAGGGCTTGATTAATTAATATGGTGTTAGTAATAAAGTGAACTGAGTGTACATGTTTTAGTGCGGTTTCTAGCACGGAACTTCATATGAAGTGAAATTAGGTGGGAAAATACCTCATGGTTTCTATGCCTGTAAATATCTTGTGAATACGTTTTTTGTAATTAAAGCCTAGAAAAGCCATATCATTCTTTCACTTCTTCCAGTTCCCAGTTCTAAGTACATGTGTATAGTGGTGTATAGTCAAGACTCAAGTCGCGCGTTGCCAGTGTCTGAATGATTCACGCTACCACAGTATTAAATACGGGAGGATAATATTCCCGAGATAATATCATTTCGGCACCTAAGCAGCGCTGCGACATCTGGTAGCAGCGGTGGGGATATACTTATATTAATTGTTATTCCCAACTCTGAATAATTAAAGGAAACAACTTAAGGGAACTGGAAGGAAGAAATAGTGAAAAGTGAATTTTTTTCTTTTTTAATTTGTTCTGCAAATGAGTGATTTTGATTGGAAGGGCGATCCAAACCCAGTTGAGGAATTACTTGATTCAGACGATTCTGACTCTGTTTCTGTCGGTTTTGGCTTTGTTTCTTACGATCCTGACAAGAAGACTCTGACAAAATGACTACAACACCTGTTGATCCTAACCCTTCGAGTAGTACTGGGGGAAATTCCACTTCACTACTTCTACAGGTTACAGAGTCTGGGGGATAGGATTGTTACATTACGTGACACTTTCCGGGAATCAGTGGATCTTATCATTGTTAATAATTTTTTGGACATGTTTCCTAAGCAGTATGTTGCACATATTCCCCAGAGCAGGTACCGTAACCCAGTAGAGATAGCGAAGGAAGGAGTCAAGTGAGCAGAGAAGACAAATTCGCCTCTGTCAGAAGAAAATGTATTGAAAGAAAAAAGACAGGGAACGATTGCTAGTGTGAACCCGAGTGCAGGCAGTGTTAGTGAGTCGCTTAGGCCAAAGGTTCACTAGAACAATGGGGCGAGAAATCGTACAAGTGCGAGTGGTGGCACAGACATTCATCAAGGTTCACGCGGTGCCAGCTCCCGTGACAATAATGATTGCCCTAGGTGTGGGAAGCCAGGGCACTTCGCCAAATGGTGTCGTGCGGACAGGCCCTTCCAACAGGGGGAAATATGATCATTTGTCACAGGAGCAGAGGAAAAGGATTAAATGTTTTTGTTGCTCCATGACGGGACATTGAGCTGAGCACTGTGCGGTCTGTGTAGATAATCCTGGACAGCCAGTAGCTAGATGCAGGGAATGTCAGAGTACTACGCATAGTACAGATCAGTGTAATTGGAAAAGGACTAAGTTACCCGAGGAAGAAAAAAAAAAAGCCGGACGAATCGGGTTGGGGAACTTAAGAATTGCCACGAGTGATGGAGTAGCGATGTTGGTGGTGGTAAAAGTTATGTGTGGGAATTTACATTGTGAGATACTTCTGGATACAGGAGCTTGTAAATCTTTGATTAGCCAGCAGACCTATGAAATTGCGTCAGGGCCTGACACTGATCTCCGACCTTATCGAGGCGGTGGGTTGGTGTCTACTAGCAGTGATGCAATGGACATATTGGGATTGGTGAATTTCCAGGTAGAATTAGGTGATAGAAAATACGATCAGGAATTTGTGGTAGTGAGGGACTTACCCTCAGCCATTTCCATAATTTTGGGAGTTGATTTCATATTCGCACATAGCCTAAGTATCACTGCCAACCCGCTATGTATAAAAGTCAGGGAAGAGGAACTTGATTTGGTGACCGAGGGAGGGAGTGTTTCTCGTGTAGAGTTCAATCCTTCCTTTGCGATAACCGAAACAGTTCCTTCATCCGAGGAAAATGAGGAAGCGGATTTTGTGGCAAGTCAGTGTGTCACGAATGAGACAGACATACTGGAACCTTACACATACGGAGCAATAACGTTAAAGACAGAATTAAGTGGGTGGGAGGTAGGAGTGTTTATGCCAAACACTGGTAGTTCGATTGTGGCAGTGTTGTGGGCTGGCATTGTAAGTCCAGTGGATAATGGGGCAAAAGGGGAAGGGACATGTTTTACTGTCGCATATGCGAATTTAACCCCTGACAGGATATTTATAGATGGAGAATTTAAGGTAGGTACTGTATCCCCTTATGAAGAAGTCAGGTGGGGAGAGGAGCAAGTCGGACAAGAGGGAGATCAGATCACTAGTGTAATGAGCAAGGATAGACTCCGGAAACTGTACACGGAGGTAGATCAGAAAACCATTCCTTCCAACCGAGAAAATGAAGCATTAAAAAGGCTAATAAGGAAACACCCAAGTGTGTTTGCACTTCCCGAGGACCTGCTTACAACCTCACCCTACTTCTATCATCACATATGTGCGGATGGACCGGTAATGAACCGTAGGCCATTCCGTATACTGACGAAGTGGCATGATCAAGTACGTAAGCAACTTGAGGATTTACGTAGACAGGGGATTATCAGGCCTTCTCGTTCACCTTATTCTTCACCACTGGTTCCAGTAGTCAAGAAGGATGGTGGTTTGCGGATCTGCTTAAATTTTAGACATTTAAATAAGCAGATAGTTACAGATCCTTACCCTTTGCCCAATACTGAGCATATTCTTTCACAGTTAGGTGAGAATAAGTACTTCAGTAATTTAGACTTGAAGCAGGGTTACCACGAGATATCTTTGGATGAGGAGTCTAAGCCTCTCACGGCTTTTTCCTCACCTGAAGGGCACTGGGAGTACTGTAACCTTCCTTTTGGATTAAAAGATGCGCCGGCTTCTTTCCAGCATATAATTAATGGAGTCATGATTGGTCTCACTGGAAAGATACCCCATACTTTTTTGGATGACATTATCATTTATAGGATGACGTTTGATGCTCATGTACATAACCTAGATGAGGTCTTGGGACGTCTAGAATGGGCAAAGCTAACTATTAAATTGCCAAAGTGTAGTTTCTTTAAACAGGAAGTATCCTTTTTAGGTCATGTCATCACCACAGAGGGATTACGCCCTCAGCCAGAGAAAAAGTGTGCAATCCAAGATATTGCGGTTCCTAGTACTTTGAAAGAACTCCAGAGTTTCTTGGGGTTAGTGAATTATTATCGCCGGTTTGTGGAAAATTTCTCCCAGATAGCGGCACCACTCACGAAACTTACTCGTGGGAAAAGAGATGTGAAGAATACACAACAGAGTGTGGAGTGAAGTGTGGAGGCACACCACGCATTATGTGAGCTTAAACGGAAGTTAGCGGAAGATGTATTGCTAGCTTTTCCTCGCTTTGATAGACCTTTTGTTTTGACTACGGACGCCAGCGGTACAGAGATTGGCGCAGTTTTGCAACAGAAAGATGATCAATTGTTCCTTCGGCCATTAACTTTTTTCAGCCGTGCTCTAAACACGGCAGAGTTGAACTATGCTACAATAGAGCAGGAATCACTGAGCATTGTTTACAGGTTGAAGGTGAACAGACCGCTTTTCTTGGGTTATGAGATATTGATACAGACCGATCATCGACATCTTACTTGGTTGTTTAATGTGAATGAGGCTTCAGGGAGGATTGCAAGATGGCAAATCCAGGTAGCCGAATATGACATCAAGGTTGAATATTTACCAGGGCAACAGAATGTCGTAGCGGATGCTCTATCCCGTTTGAGAACGACTCAGTTTAGTGATGAAGATGAAGTTGCACTAATTGTGAGTTCAGGCACTGTGGAAATAGACACAATAGATTGGGATGTCACTGAGATAAGGTGACAGCAAGATGCACACTCAGTTTGGGGTAGATTAAACAGTTATTTGTGGAATGAGACAACGGAGGTACCAAAGTTGCCAGCAAAGTTAGACTGCTTTCATTTGTTGCCAGACGGTTTGCTCTATAAGAAGGAGAGTCAGTCATTTGGCATAGGGGAAGTATTCCAAATTGTAGTCCCAGAAGATAGCGTTCATTATGCACTTAGACTAGCTCATTGCTTACCGCTATCTGGTCATGGTGGAACCAAGATTACTTTAACTCGCGCGAGACGGTTTGCATACTGGCCTCAGATGGAGAGAGATGTCGTGGAATTTTGCATACAGTGTACAGTGTACCCAGTGTATACGTTCGAATCGTTCGGGGGACGCCCCAGGCCCGCTTCTCCGTTTCCCCGATGTCACTGCCCCATGGGTAAGGTGTCACATGGATTTGATTGGTCCACTAAATAGATCAGAGGAAGGGCATTATTATGTCTTAAATTTCATTGATGCGATGACTCGATTTCTCATCGTGGAACCATTAAAGTCTAAGTCTGCCGAAGAGGTGGCTAGAGTGTTTGTGGAGCAAGTCATTTGTGTTTACGGAACTCCACAACAATTAGTCACGGATCGATCGGGGAACTGAATTTGTTAACAAGGTGTTTCAGGAATTGGCACGGTTGTTGCATATGAAACATGTGAACATTACTCCTTACCACCCATCCTCTAATGGATTGGTGGAGAGGGCAAATGGCACCATCATACAAATAATACGAACTATGGTAGATCAGAACGCTAATCACTGGCATAGAATGGTACCAGGTGCTATGATGGCCTATAACTCTGGACATAATCAGACAATTCGTGATTCTCCTTACTTCTTGCTGTTTCTCAGGGACCCACAGGTGTCTTATCATGTAGTGCAGGACCCATCTTTGCAGCACTACCTTGAGGATATACCTAATTTATTTGCCGCCATGGCAACAAAGGTTTTCGAAAGATGCCAGGACTTTCTCGATCGTGCGATCACAGAGAACGAGAAGAGAAGGGCAAAGCGATGTATAATGAAACCACTTATGGTAGGGGACCGTGTCTATGTGAAGACTGTTCCTGCGAGGGGGGTGGCAAGGAAATTGCAACCTTTGTTTTCAGGACCTTATCGTGTAGTTGATCGGGTAAATGATGTTGTTTTCAAGGTTCGTCCTATACAAGGGGAGAAAGTAACCACTTTACACACTGACAGAATGATGGTGGTCAAGGAGGAGTGTATTACGAAGAAACAAAATCGTAATGCAAGAATGGCTTATCCTATTCATGAAGGTGGAGAGACTGGTGATGTAGGGGAAAGTGCAGGTGAGGAAATAAATGAGGTAGAATGTATCCCAGGGCCTGTAATTGACTTCAGTTTGCCTCCTCCACAAGTAAGTCAGGCTACAGTAATGGTGTAACTGGCAACTCGGCGGATTTGCGACCAGCCGCCACTGAGTCAGGGCCAGCCACCACTCCCTCACACCACACCACACCTCACACTCCACTACCTTGTAGATATAGTGTGCGGCCACATTCTAGTGTCCCAGACTACCCGTTGTGTATGGATAGACCTATTGAATATCAGACTGCACAAGCAGAGGCACCTGGTGTGACTGAAACACAGACTGAAGTGACTGAGGACAACACAGGAGACATGTAGTTTTTACTAAGTGAATAAATGATAGTCAGGTGAACTTGTGGTTATAGTTTTACAAATCTCTTGCAGATGATTGCTTGGGTTTGGGTGAGTCCATCCCAATTGGAATCGATAGGACCACGAGAGGAGACACCTGCCAACTTGGGATTGGTGTTTTCACCTGCAGGTTCTTTGATGATTACAGGAAATAACTATGTAGTCCCATTTGTACTTAATAAGGAGTTGTTCTAACCTTTACGTGTTGCTGGCGACTTGAGTGATGCCATATTGTGGAATATAGGCCCCATGGATAATGGCAGCGCTCTAGTTGCTTCAATACGGAATACTGTGCATGGATTTCAAATTGAATTTGATGCTCGCTATCAGGATTTGAGCAGTTATATAGACTATCTCATGTCAGATCATCCATGGAGTCGCCGCTCCAGAAGGGGTGCAATCGCCATATTGGGACAGTTTGCCAATGTTTCGTTTGGAACAGCTACTCAACAACAGGTTGATGACATTCATGCTAGATTAGGGAGCCTTGAGACGATGTCAGAGAAGGAGAGGTCAGTATTAAATGTTCATTCCAAGGTATTGAATAGTACAATAAGGAACGTGTCACACATGCACGCAGCACTGTTGAAGATACAGAAGGCTGCAAATATTTCTTACAGTATCATACGATTGTATCCAATGAAGACCTTAGAGTTGGAAAATGAAGTAAAGATGTATGAGGTTTTGTTTAACCTTCAATTCGCCCTGTCTGACATCATAGCTGATCATTTTAGAATTAAGTTGGGTATACAAGAAATGCTCCATGGCTAGGCTGAGTTTAGATATTGTCCCTAACTAGATCTTGTTGGAATTATTGGGGAATATCTCACTCAAGGAGCCAGGTCTACTTTTCCCAGTGAAGCCAGAATATCTAGCACTGTACCGTGACATCATCAAAGTTGAACCTCGAGGTTACATGTCAGCTGTGTGCTTTTACTTACTAATACCAGTGTTGGGTGACCCTTCTGATGTATTTGACATCTTTAGGATCACCTCATTTCCTTACAGTGTGCCTGCTACGGAGGGCTTCCTGAGCGTACTTCACCAGTATAACTTCCTTGCTTTCACGGAAGACCACCTCCATTATGTGCTGTTTCAAGATTTTGCCAGTTGCAGGGACCACCAGGACTTGGTGATCTGTGAACCTTTGGGATCTGTCTATCATATTGCGACCCCATCTTGTGAAAGTGATTCTTTTCTCAACAGAAATAATGCCACTAAGCTCTGTAGGAAAGAAATCTTAACTTCATTCAGTCTAGTTTTTGTGAAGCAGAAAAATCATTGGTGCTTCTCCACAGCCCAACCTTTGTATTTCACGTTGAAGTGTGTGGTGAATCCCATCAGGAATACGGTGCAAATTGTTATGGGAGTAGGTAAATTGGTCTTGGGAGATGGCTGTAGTGCTCACAGTGAAGCCTTGACCTTTCCTGCTTATGCAACTCTTACTGTAAAAACTAAGCTCACTGTTTACCCCCATCTCCTAAGCCTCAGTACCTCACTCACACATGCTGAACTTACAGCTATCAAGGACTTAGCCACTTTAGGACCTAACCTTAACATTACTCCTCTGTTTCTGGATGATCTTAAATATCAAAGTCAGTTGCAGTTGATTGAACCTCTCAAACCCTTCGGTTACTCCACCTTTTTCTGGTACTATGTCCATGCTGGAATAGCTCTCTTTCTGGTTCTGTCCGCATATATCCTTTATAAGTGTTACACTACTGGCTGTGGGTGTACATGTTGCAGACTTGAGTCCATACTCAGACGTCGACGTGCACGGAACCCCGCCAAGCCCTACTCACGACGAGGACGTGTGATTTCATCTTTGGGGGGAGAAATGTCGGGAAGCCGACAAGCATCCCCTCAGGCAGATGCAAGCAGACACGCAGCTGTAACAGGTGGGGAGACGAGTACACCTGCTGGATGTGAGTTTAGAGTGAAACACGGACAGAAGAGAAAGATTCTATGTATAGCTGTGGACAATAAGTATAGGGAGGTGGAATAAGGAAGGGAGGTTGAGGAATAAAAGTAGAGTAAATGGAAGGAGGAGAGAGAGAGAGAGAGGAATGATGGTGGTGTTGGTTAGTTGTTTATACAGACAGGTGTTGACTATGCAGTTCAGGCCATGAGAGCACATGCTGACTATGGAGCTTTGCGCCGTAGGAACAAGCTGACACGGCGTTCTGCTAGGGCCTCTACGGTGGATGACACGTGGGTGACGTGTGGATGAGGGCGGTGGATGAGTGGGTGAGGCCATCACCCACCTTGCAACCATGTGACCTGCTGGTGAACATCAGCAACCCTTGAGGCCAGAATAGGGTACGGACCTCAGTTGAGACTTGGGGATAAGCAGAGCTCTGGGTGACGCCGTGATGAGAGGACGCAGCTTGACGTGGCCTGGCGTGGAGACACGACGCGAGGGACGTCGCTGTGTAGCCGAGAGTAAAGTTCCAGGGGGCGACATGAAAGCGCTTCTGTTAACAGTGAGTTAAAAGTACATGCTTGTTGTAATCACGGGTACAACTGGTGAACAGTGCTATTATATTTGTCTGTTGTCTGGGACTGGTAAAAAGGACTCCTAGTTAGAAACGGAAGGAGAAAAGACTTTAAATGTTTAAATGTGTTTTTCTTGTACTAATGTAACAGTGTAACTTTATATATATATATATATAAGTGAATAAAGAGAGTGCTTTATTTATAACAGCTCTAGTAACTTTTACAAGACTAAATATATAAGGTTTATTTTAAAGCATAGAACTTTTATGAGGGCTTGATTAATTAATTTAGTGTTAGTAATAAAGTGAATTGAGTGTAGATGTTTTAGTGCGGTTTCTAGCACGGAACTTTATATGAAGTGAAATGAGGTGG
>JAGKTI010028577.1:0-12908 GCA_018397915.1 Birgus latro | reverse complement strand
TATACTGGGTACGAGGCAGGATCGGCCACAGTCCGTCCCTCTGCTACTAGTCCTCTTAGCTCCATGGTACGGGCCATTAGCCGCACCAGAGCTACAACCCCCTGTGCCACTACGACATCGGCCACTAGTCGCGTCACGCCAGAGGTAGAGCAGGCCACTAGCCGCCCTGGAGCTGCAGTCCCCTGCGCCACCAAGACGTCAGCCACTAGTCACGTCAGGCCAGAGGTAGAGCAGGCCACTAGCCATACTGAAGCTGTTGTCCCCTGTGCCACTACGACGTCAGCCATTAGTCACGTCAGACCGGAGGTAGAGCAGGCCATAGTCTGCTTCTCTCCCACAGGAGATCCTGCAGCCAGAGAGGACCCCTCCCCAGAGCCGTGGCAAGGCCTCACTCGAGGCCTTGATTCCCTGGAACTCTACCAGTGTGAACAGCGGCTGAAGCAGAGCCCCAGCAGACCCCGCGGCCGATGTCGGGCCCTGTCCACTACTCCTTCGGCCTGAGGTCCCCGTGTGATGACCCTGATGGCAACGCTGCCCTCCAGCCCTTGCCGCAGTCCAGTCACCCCGGGTTCCAGTACCCTGGTTTCTGTCACCCCGGGAGTTGCCCCGAACACCAGGGTGCGACTTACCTGTGGGCGAGACCTTTCCAAGTCTCTCCCAGACTCGATGTCGGGCCCGTCTCCTGGCTCTTTTTGGGCCGAGCCCCTAGTTCCATGACTACGTGTGGGGCCCTGTCCAGGGGCGCGTCACTCTGCCCTTCCTCCGGATGGAGGAATCGACCTGCGGCCCACCAGTGATAGCGAAGCGAGTGGACTTTACCTAAGTGTGTGCTTTCTAGACCTAGGTATATGTGTGCATTAGTTATACCATGCGAGGGATTCCCTATAGTATATTCTAGTGATAAGTGACCAGGAGCCCAAAGTGTAAGATTGGACGAGCCTAATAGTAACTTTGGCCTAATTTATATCCCGAGTGGAGTCCCGCGCATCCCCCAGTGAACGAAATGCCACAGTGACCAACAGAACAACAATGTTATGCCGATCGTGCCATTCCCTTGCTTATTAAAACTCTCCCTACCCAGTGCACAAGCACGCAAGTGAAACACCTCGGTGGCTAACAGAAGGGAAAGATATTATTTCCATCGTGCCTTCCCCTTGTGTGTTAAACCTCCATCCACCCCAGTGTCCAGGCACATTAGTTAGGGTATGTCTGGGCATCTCCAAATGTCCCGCTAGAATACCGCAGTCCCACCTTCAGTTATCACCGCGCGGCCGACACTACCTGAGATAGACTACCGGCCCGCAAAGTGTCCATGACACAGGTGTTAAAGTAATTCATATACCAGTACCGTCCAGTGCTATACGAGATTGGGAAATTGTAGTAAATTCATTCCTGCGTCCTAAATCATAAGTGTATTTTATGTCATAAGTGTTGGGTAAATATTACCATTCTTTCTACCAGCCGGTATAGTGACAGATTTCCAGTCAAGTAAAACCTTGTGTTGTCAACCCATTCCCAGCCAACCCAGCCTGTAATGTATTTGTTGATGTACTATTGTCTCTGGGAAGATATTTGTAATACATGTGTGTAACAATCACTGCCTTGTTTTTGTGTCCAGTCCTATTCCTTTGAGTTACTGACCCGGTCTAGAATAGGGACCCGCTGTAGCCTGCGTATTTGAGGGCGAAGCATAACAATTTATATATCGGCCCAACACAAGTTTTGCATCAATTGGCCCGATATAAACAGAATATTATGGGCAGGAGTCGACCCAATACATGATTGCCGTTTTCCCTTAGTCCCGTTATATGCCAGTGCTGGCCCGTCATTTCAATGTTTGCTGGGATGTAGGGAGTGATCATCAAATTCCATATTCAGGCTTGTTCCCTGTTAATATTTATAGCAAAAGTGATACCCAGTTAATAGAGGAACTGTATAGAGCGATTATGTGAGAGGCTTGAGGCCGCTGTATTTCCACTGTATGGATAGAGGCGTAAGTTTTATCACGAGATTAATAATCGCGAAAATTTGTCTTCATACTTTAAATTCGAAATTTGTAAGTCAGGCTTGGTGATATCATCTTTTTGTACTACATAGTAGTGAATTAAAGCTTAGTTAGATCCTAATTGCCGATAATAGAAATTTTCAACCCTTAAAATTTGCGTTACACTCGCAGTCAGATACGTATCGCAACGCATGGAAGTAATTAGTTCAAACATTCGTTTGTTTAGGCTTCGGTGTAACTGTCAATTCCATACACTTACTACAAAATTTTAAGCATCGTAAGTCAACCCATCCGTGTACGTCGATGGTGAACACTTTTGTCATATTCCTTGTTAGTAGGTGTAAACGGTAATGCTGCAGAGAAATCAGTCGAAGTCAGCTCCAATGTTAGGACAACCGCGCGAAAGAAAGCATGCGGCTGAGGGGAGTGTGACTTCTCTTCCCGACGCCGTCGTACTAGCAGGTGGGTGTTCACACGCTCAGTATTCCCCCCCCCCCTCTTCCCTTTGTGCCTATAATGTAAATCCTCTCTATATTTTAATAGGCTGACTGTCAATTTTTGCCCCAAAATTCCTTTCGTATCATGACTTCTCTCTCCGACGCCCCCGGGCTAACAGATTGTCGCAGTTCCATAATTCTCTCCTGCCCAGACGAATGGTGTAACCAAACGGTTCTCTTCGTCAATGCCCGCTTACACTAGAAATTTCCCCTCCCCTTCTTTCTGATCACCTAACCCTAATGCGAATTAGTTGGTCCACTGAAATATTGTAACTTTATCTATATACAGTATTTGTGAATATTGGAAACGAATTGTAAGCCTGTTTGAATTTTAGTCCTTTGAAGTTACTGTAAATTACATTCCGGATTATGAGTGTCGATTCGTTTACATAGTTCCTCTACTAACACCGTATGAGTTGAGTGTGATCTTCGAAGTAAAATTGTGGAAAAGAACTCGGTCCCAAGGGTATACTCTGTGGCTGAATTTTTTCCATGGTCTTTTCCCAAGGAGCCCACTCGAGGCCATGGAATTACTGGGTCTATGTTGAAATTGTCATTATGAATTCATTAGTTTAATATGAGATTACTAGATATACTAGAGATAATGTTATTAAGAGGTGAAGATTATATAGATGTGCGTGTGAATATAAATTGAGCTTTATCCAACTGTGAGAAACTCTGTTCATAATAGTGTGTTAGTATCATTCCGAGAATTTGTTCAGTGGAGGTGAAGACACTCATGCTATCAGTGCTTTTTTATTTTTGGTATGTTTAGTTTACCCTGTGAAATACAGGCAGAAGCCGCAGACGACGCGACGGCCGGAGCCAGCACCCCCAAGTTTTACCGGGGTCCCGCCCAGGAATGACACACCTGTACCTTTCCCCGACGCCCCTCTTACTCCCAGCCGATGCCCTGGGAAGGTAACAGTCACCATCACCTAGTCTCCGGCCAGAGTTGTACTCGCCATCCGGGGGATGGGCTCTGCCCCCCCCCCCACGCTAGCACTGCACTCCTCTGACGGGCTCTCCACCCTGAGCCTGTGCCACACCAGTGTGGCGAATCTTTATTAAAAAAAAAAAATGTACTCGCCAGGTAAGGGCTGGAGTTTACTCCACGCAACGCCGCAGTACTGGCCATTGTCATACCGGGTACGGGGCAGAACTGGCCATAGTCCGTTCCCCAGTTGCTTCCCCGCCACAGGGCCGCGACACAGGCCGTAAGTTGTGTCGGTAAGTTGTGTTGGTCGGGCAGGACAGGCCAACAGTCGTCCGCTTCCTGTAGGTGTGCCCCCCAGAGCAGCGCCGCAGTATCGGCTAATAGCCGAACTGGGTTTGAGGCAGGATCAGCCATTGTCCGTCCCTCTGCTGCTAGTCCTCTTCACTCTAAGGTACGGGCCACTAGCCGTACCAGAGTTACTCGCCAGGTGATGTTGGCCACTAGTCACGTCCAGCCAGAGGTAGAGCAGACCATTAGCCGCCAGAAAGCTGCAGTCTCCCAAGCCGTTACAACGTTGCCCACTGGTCACGTCAGGCCAGAGTTTGAGCCGGCCACCATCCGCTTCTCTTCCACAGGAGATCCTGCAGCCCCAGAGGATCAGTTCCCCCAGCCATGGTGAGGCCTCACCCGAGGTCTTGGTTCCCTGTTACTCCAGCCACATGAGCAGCAGCAGAGGCAGAGTTCCAGCAGACGTGGCAGCCGACGGCCAGACCGGCCCACCACTCCCCCAGCCCGAGGTTCCCAAGCGGCTCCTGACGGCGACGCCACCCTCCAGCCGTTGCCGCAGTCCAGCCACCCCGGGTTCCTGTACCCTGGGCCCCCACTCAACCCAAGAGTTGCCCAAAACACCTGGGCGCGATTTACCTGTCGGTAGGACCATTCCGAGTCCCTTCCGGACTCGGCGTCAGGCCCGTCTCCTGGCCCTCTTCGGGCCGAGCCCTTAGCCCCCCCCCCCTCCGTCTGTGCGTGGGGCCTCCACCAGGGCATGCCACTCTGTCGTTCCTCCAGACTGAGGAACTTACCAACAACTGTTCAGGAAAGTGTATCAAGTGAACCCAAATAGTGTGTGCTATTGTAAACATAAGTGTACGTGTACGTTAGTGATTACTTATAGAGTGTAATAGTGATAACTCGACCAGGAATCCCGAGTGTAAGATTTGACGGACACATTTGTCCCCCTGGTTTAACATATACCTCGAGTGGAGTCCCGTGAAACCCCCTTAGTGAGTGATATATCTCTGTGGCTCATAGAACGACAATATTGTATGGATTGTGCCATTCCCTTGGTCTATGATAACTTACCCCTCCTCAGTGTATCGGCACATTTGAAAACGCCACCGTGACTAACAGAACCACAGCATCATATTAATCGTCCCATCCTTTTGTTGGTGTAACTCCCCCTCCCAGTGTAGAGGCACGCCAGTGAAGTACGAAGGAAATACCTCAGTCTCTCCTCTCAGTGTATTGTAATGCGGCCAACTCCAGTCGAGGTAGGCGGCCGACCAGGTGAGTGTCTAATTGCACCAGGTGTTAACGTAAATTGTATCAGTGCCGTCCAGTCCTATACTAAGGGAAATTGTAACAAGTGCTTTCCTGTGTCTTAAATTGTAAGTGAAATCTAAGTACGATACGTGCTGTGTGAATATCACCATAATTTCCCTAAGCCGGTATAGAGACAGACTTTGTTATGTAAAACCTCGTGTTAACCCATTCCCGGCAGAGCCAGCATCTGATGTATGTAAATTGATGTACTATTGTCTCTGGAAAGATTTTGTAATACATGTGTGTAACAGTCACTGCCTTTGTTTTTGTGTCCAGTCCTTTCCCTAAGAATTGCCGACCTGGTCTAGAATAGGGACCCGCTACAGCCTTTGTGTTTGAGGGACGAGAAACTGGCCCACAAATACGTAGCATAACAGCATAACACCCTGTAACAATATCAGTGCGAAGGGGGTGTTGTTCTTAGTTTCTAGCAATTCATAGTCGGTAAAGTGACCTATGGTAAATTTTATCTAATATCTAATTTCTTATATTTGTACGTTTAGATTTAGTAAATACTGTATTAGGATAAGTTTACATTGTGTTTGAGACTTATTATCCCCTGGGGAGTTCTTGCCGTGAGATTGAGTGGCCCCCGCAAGGTGTATTACTATCTTACTACTCACGCACTCTAAACATTTATTCGCAAGGCCCCAGAAATCTACATCTTTCTTACTTGGTGGAATAACTTTCCCAGCACTCGCTGGGTGGTGGCAGCCTACTCTTTTCAACACTGATTCCTACAGTGAGTTTTTTTTTTTTTTTTCCAAATAATCTTTCATGACACTGGTGGCTAAATTTTCCGTCATTTCATAAGAGGGTAAATTTTGACTCCTACAAGTATTCAGCAATATTTACTGGACACCCAGCTCCTGCAACCTGGCCAAACAAATCATCCAGTGCTCTATTCAAGGACACCCGAACACCTGGCCCATCGGAAAGTATCACCGCCCACAAACCATGGCAACTAGTGTCCTTGGACGTAGTCGGCCCCTTACCACCCAAAGCCGGCTACAAATACATCATTACCTTTGTAGACACTTATTCAAAATTCCTCATCACCTGCCCAGCCAAGGAACACCATGCTGTAGCCATGGCCGAAGCACTCGTCCGCCATGCCTTCCCCTACTTTGGCATGCCCCAAGCCCTTCATTTAGACAACGCCCCGGAATTTACCAGCAAGATCTGGAAAGAACTCGCCACCATCTTCGGCTACAAAATCTCCCACTCCTCTCTCTACTGGCCCCAAGGGAACGGAGTATATGAAAGGAGCCACCGCACCCTTCTCAACCAAGTGTGGACCAGAATACAGGAAACAAAGAGTGAAGACTGGCCGGCGCATGTGAAAGTTATATGCCCCAGAGAAGACGGAATCACCCCCCACGAACTGGTGTTTGGGGAAACCCCCCTCCTCCTACCATTACGACACCACCTCCAACCTCCACGTCTCCCACGTCTGACCCCCTTCACCACCTCAAGAGCCGACTGCACCACTTGCAGAAACACTAGGACTTACAACCCGACATCACCCTATCCAACCCCTACAAGCCAGGAGGCTCGGTAGTAGTAGCGCAACTACCGATCCCAAGCAAAATCTCACCTCAGTTCGAGGGACCCTACACCATCAACAGTGTCCCCAACCCCTATCAAGTCAATATTCAGTATCACAGCACCAGGCGCACATATCAAAACCGTCACATGCGACTATTCGTCTCCCACCCGACAACGCCCAACCATGCTGCACCCACTCCACCCCTCACCACACCACCCCACCACCACCCGTCACCCCAGAGCACGCATCTGACTCGTACGCCTGCTATTTCACGCCCTCCTCCTCTTCACTCTCACCTACCCCCCATCCACAACCACCTCCCCAACCCCACTCTCCCCCCTCTCCAAACCACCCAACAGGCCCCCGACGCACCCCCGGCGACCTCATCTCCCGCCACCACGCTGCCACCACAGGACACAAAGGCCCAGCCACCCAGCCGAGAGACCCCCCCCCCCCCCCCCGCCCCCCCCCAACCCCCCCACACCCCACACCACCCGCCACCACCCCTACACCCACAAAGTTTTCCTCTCCCCACACCCCCTGCTCCACAACTACACCCTTTGTCAAACCACACACCAGCCCCTCATCCACCACCACCACCACCACCACAACTCCACGTACTCGTCCATCAAGATAATCAACCACCCACCCACGCCTGGCTGCTGTGCACATGGCCCCACCCACACATGTCCTCACTACCACCACAACCAGATCCGGCAGCCTCTTCCGCCCACCAGCCAGGTATGCAGCTACACCCTCAACCACACCCCCAACAGCACCACAATTACCCTCACCCACACCCCCAACAGCACCACAATTACCCTCACCCACCCCTACCACACCCAACACAACCCCCATCACAATAAGAATACACCAGGTGCAATGGAAACTTCCACCAACACAGTCCTCGAGGGAGAGGATTAGCACCTGCCCTCAGAACTCCCGTAAAACCCAGGTCACCTGACCCGTCGCCAGCATTATGCCAGGAGAAAGTGACTGTTTACCACCACCAGAGATGAAGATACGCCGCGTGACCTGGTCCCCTGCCCAGGGGGAAACGCCACCATATCCGAGGGACACTTCACCTCCGCCTCCTCCTGAAGACACCGCCGACCTCCACCCTCCTCGTCACCTATGCCCCACACCAGTGTCAGGGGAAAATGAAAGTTTACTCTGGCGTGTCGCCAGATGTCAGGGGAAATTTAAGTATTTCCAAAAGATAATGAAATGTATAGCTAAGTGTGCTATGTCAATTCTCTAGAGTCGAGAATTACAGACTTCCTCAACGGCACGCAGCAGAGACTAGACGCTCTATTGGGCTGCAATATTGTACCGTTGGCCTACGAGAAAGTTTCTTCTCCCCCCCCAACAATAAAAAAAAAATTATAATAATAATGATAACAGGCTCTTGGCTGAGCCAAACTCCTAGCTAGCACAACGGATTTAAGGAGTGATGCCAAAGCTGGCCTAAGTACCGGCTGTGATTTAATTCAAAAAGTTGTGCTAACGTAGAGTAGCAAACTGTACTAAACAAGTGGAAAATCAAACACAGCTGTTATACTTTAACAAAGCTCAAGAAACGAACTGTAAATTTATTAATTACAAAGAAATGAATTTACGTTACATGAAATTCAGATCAAATGAAGGATTACACTCACTCACTCAGACACTCAGATAACGGCTAAATATTTCAAAAAGCTTAGCCTAGGAAAAACCAGAAAATACTGATCGGTATGGATGAGACTGTACTGTAGTCGATCACCAAGAGGGTGGGAGCTCGGAAACACATGCCGATTCAAGCCGAGATCTGAAATAAAGAATTCACTCGAGCCTCTAGAGGCATACGACCCAATTCGTTCCATGACTAAGAACAGACTGAGCTCTCTTTTGAATACTCGACGCGGCGAGGGTGGGAGCCGCGTGCGCATGCGCAATGGGCCCGGAGCAAAACCCGACAACTCAAAATTATCGTACATATAATAATTTGCCCCTCGCAAAATCACTGGATGTCACGATTTAACTTAACGTGATTTTACAATGAAGAAAATTCGTGACAACCAGGAACCCAACCCACCCACCCACCATTGGACCACTTTCCTCTGCCACCTCAGTGACCCACCAGACCACCATCTCAGACACCTACCACCTCCACCCACAGGGACGTGACTTTCCAACCGATGGTGGTGAAATACCTACCCCAACGGGAGACCATGGTAGGGGTGGTCAATACCCACCCCATGGAGGAGCCACGGACTGGGTGTCGAAACACCCACCGCAGGGGGAGACCACGGGGAGGTGCATAGGGCGTGAGTAAGGCCCATCCAAGATGGGTCTATGTCCCCTACTACCTTGAGCCCCTCTTCCCCTCAATGGGGCCAGGAGCAGGAATGCCACCCCAGCAGACTACTTTCCAGCCAGACCAGCTCTCGCCAGGATTGGGGTGGGGCTTATAGATATACAGTCCCAGACAGCATGCAACAATGGCCACTGTCCACGTCAGCGAAGAGACGGCCACCGTATGCTCTTCAGCTGTTACCCTCTGCAGAACCACAGTGACGGCAACCATCCGCACCGGGGAAGGGACAGCCACCGTATGCCCTTCACCTGCAGCCACTCCTGTGAACAGCACCACAGCGACGGCCACCGTCCACACTTGGGGGAGATCAGCCACTGTACGTCTCCCTGCTGTGGCCTTAGAGAAGGGCAGAACCGCGGTGATGGCCACCGTCCGCACCAGGGAAGGGACAGCCATCATATGCCCTTCACCTGCTGTCTCAGAGGCACGTGGAACCGCGACAATAGCCGCTGTCTGCATCGGGGAGGGATTGGCCACCGTACATCCTTTGTCCACTGCCCTTGCAACTACCCCCACGGAGGACGTCCCTTGCTTACCTCACCACCCACCCAGAGGCAGAGCGGGACACCCTTCTCTCTTTCCCCACAGGAGCAGTCCCCAGGCGGAGTTGCAGCTGGAGGAGATCTGGCAAGACCCTGTCATAAGCCTAGGAGTTCGTGCCCTGCAGCAAGCACCCGGACGATGCCTCTCGCCGTCGGACTCCACAGGGAAGGGATGCCACAGGCAGCTCCTGATGGCGATTCAACCCAAGAGAGGTTGCAACCCCCAGGCACCTATGGGCACCCCAAGGACTCCGGGGCGTAACCTCCCCAGCCCCACCAACAAGGGATCCTCCTCCAGGAGCAGGCAAAGTCAAGCCCGTCTGCTTGCCCTGTTCGGCCCAGTCCAGAGGGCTGCCTTCCCCACCGAGGCCCCACTAGGGAAGGGCCTCCCTCCACGCCGCCCAGCAGCCCGCTCCGGACGCCCCAGCCCCTGGCAGTAGTACCGAGCCTCTTGCGGGATGGCACACCTGACGAGATTCCTCCCACACCCGGACGACACCTGTGAGCAGCCCAAGACCACAGCAGCCCGGACCAGAGGCCCCCAGTCCTATTGTGTCCCCTTACCTGTTCAGTGTATAATATTAATATTGTATTCTGTTCTAAGTTGTAATTGAGGTAATATACGTGTAAGGCTGGTTGACCAGAGTTTTTATGCCCTGTTCCGCTTGTTGTTCACTCTAGACCCCGTCTCAAAAGGGAACCCCAGTTCAGTAGCTCGCGTTCAGAGGACGAGAAGTCGACCCTAGAACACGTAGCATAACGCCTCCAAACATTTATTGCAGCTTTGTTTAGGAAAACCGATTACACGGAAGGGTTGTTGAAAGCTACAGCTATAACCCTTCCAGTTTGAGAAGTCTTCTTAATCCGTCTGGCGGTAGGTAATTAAAATACGTCATTGGTGTGAACTGTAAAGTTATGTCAAAATGCCCATTTACATAACTTTTTGAATCACATGGGATTGTTCATCAGGTTACATTTGAAGCAGTAATAAACATACAACTTAAAGGGGCAGGTGCTTTCCTAGAATTTCATTGAACTGTATGATAACACTAGTGTATGAAAACTGGTGACAAAGTGAATGACACGTGAACACCACAAATTAAGGAAAAACTTAATCTGGTTGACCTTCATCTTGAAGGATTTAAAAAGCTTCATATATTGGTTAGTGGGTTAAATACAAAAGATCACTGAAGAACAGTAATATATTAATTATTACTGGTGGCACCATCTTGGAACTACTTTGTTTTGGCGTGACGTCAGAGGCACAGCCAGCTGTCAGTGACGCAGGCAAGGGCCGCAGAAGGGTCGAGTTATACCTCAAATTTTAAGGTAACCTGTACTGGTCTGACAGTTAACGTTCACAGTAATGAACAGCAGGGGTTACTAAAGCTGATCCCAGTAGAAAAAGGCAAATGACAAAGCTATGTTCGAATCACAGCAACCTTAACATATGTGTGTGTTTGTATGAATGTTACCTAAATTGTGTATTTTGCATGTCTTGTTGGCCATGTCAGCACTTGTGTTAATATCCGAGATGTGGCATGGTGGTTCAAAGAGGCCTGCTGACAATATCTCATCTATTGTTATTACGGTGAGAGGCAAATATATAGTAGATCCCCGACAACTATAGTATCTTAGTATCAAAACATTTTCCAAGCACCACCATGCAGTCTTTCCAAATTTATTAAATTAAGAGCCCAGGTAGGTGGTGGCGACCATCATCCACTCACTTGATGTAGTGCTGCCTACTTCTTCCTTAGCCTCTATTATTCTTTTTCTGTGCCTACCCTCCTCTCTTCCTATTTGTCCCATCTTTCCTGCCACTTCTTACTGCTTTTCTTTCCTTTACAGGTGGCTTTACATTGAGTGACAAGCCAAATGGTTTCCTGTAAGCCAAGAAACCATTTACAACGCTGGGTGGTAACCATATAACCAAACCATACGTGCTCCCTACGTGTCAACAAGTGGGTTGGTGGAGGGTTAGTGCCCCTTCCTGTAAAATAAATAACTCAAAGTCAAATGGCCACCCCTTACGGGATTATGGTGTCTGGCAATAGATAGATAGGTAGAAGATGAAATTCATGTTGTATTTCCTAATTTCTTATTGGAATAAAGTTTTGACAGGATCCCTTAGGTAGTTTTAAGAATTAGTATATGTTGTGAGGATGAGATGGAAGGATGGAGTGGAGAGGCATATGAGGGGCGTGTGAGCTTGGGTGAGGACAATGAAATGGCAAGGGACAGGGCGACATGGAGGTGATTTATTTGTAGCCACCCCTTAAGGGATTAAGGCATCTGGCTATAGATAGATAGTTTTTAAAAAAATTTATATGTTCATGTATTGTATTTCGTTCTGTTCATATCCTAGATTTTATGGTATATGAAGTGTTATTTTGCTAAATAGTACAGTAATACCTCGATTATCCAACATAATAGAGCCAAAGGCATGTCCGGGTGATGGCTTCGTCTGGATAATGGACATCTCCCCTTGCCCTGCGTCATATATAACCTAAGTTTGAAAGCCAGTGTAAAAGGCCACTACAGTACATTGTACAACACTTGTTCTGTTCTTTAACACTACTCTGTCTGGTCAAGCAACCTATAAACCACAGCCAAGCAGTTACCATGGTCAAGAAGACATATCAACCACAGTCAAGCAGTCACCATTGCAGGGCCATACCTAGCAGTGACATGATAATGTGAAGAAACTGGCTACCTTACACAAGAAAAATGCAATGGACACATGAAACATAATGGTGAAATGAAATAATAATAATATGGTAAAAAGAATAAAATGATGGTACAGTACATTAAGCTAGAATAAAATCGTCAAAACACGACTCGACCATCCTGCATCAGTCTTACCCAGGATCTTCCACTTCTCAAGAGTTGACACTACCCTCTTCCTTTTCCCTGTGGAGAAACCATCATCACACACCCTAGGACAGGTGTTCCCAACCTTTTTAGCACTGCGCCTCCATTGGTCAGGACTTTATTCATTGTTATGCTACGTATTTGCGGGTCGGTTTCTCACCCTCAAATACGCAGGCTACAGCGGGTCCCTATTCTAGACTGGGTTGGTAACTCTAAGGAATAGGACTGGACACAAAAACAAGGCAGTGACTGTTACACACATGTATTACAAATATCTTTCCAGAGTCAATAGTACATCAACAAATACATTACAAGGTGGGTTGGCCAGGGATAGGTTAACAACTTAACACAAGGTTTTACTTGACTGGAAATCTGTCACTATACCGGCTGGTAGAAAGTATGGTAATATTTACCCAGCACTTATGACACATAAAATACACTTATGATTCAGGACACAGGAATGAATTTACTACAATTTCCCAATCTCGTATAGCACTGGACGGCACTGGTATATGAATTACATTAACACCTGTGTCATAGACATTT
>JAGKTI010028576.1:0-12908 GCA_018397915.1 Birgus latro | reverse complement strand
TGCATCTCATTGATATTCACTCTTTCTCTAATCATACCTTCTAGAACTCTCTCCATTACTTTCATTATCTGATCTAAGAGCTTTATACCTCTGTAATTTCCCCTTTCCAGGGCATCACCCTTCCCTTTGTACACATTTACAATTACACTCTTCAGCCAATCATCTGGGACCACACACTCATATATAATCATATTTATCAGGTCAGTGACTAACCTCACCCCAATATCTCCTGAGGCCTTCAACATTTCAGCAGTCAACCCAGACACACCTGCCGCCTTCCCCACCCGCATCCTGCCTATTGCCTCACTCACAGTAGCAGCGTCAATCAAAGGCCAAGGCCCAAACACTGGATCAGCTGGCTCCAAACCTTCCCTATCCCAGTCAAACTCCTCATTCAACAACCGGCTATAATGCTCTCTCCATGCATCTTTAATATCCTCACTGTTTACCACAACCCTTCCTTCATCATTCTTCACACACTGCTCACCTACAATGTCCCGATTATCTCTCTTCACCTGATTTGCCACCCTAAAAAACATATTTTTCCTTCCTTCATGATTTAGATTATCAAGTAAAAGTCTCTGTGACTCAGACTTCGCCCTGTATACCTCTCTTCTAGCCCTGCGCTTGGCAGCCAAGTACTCCTCCCTGTTACCACCCTTCTTCCATTCCCGAAAAAACCTTCTTTTCTCCTTAACTGCAGCTTCTACACCCTCATCCCACCACCAAGTTACTTTATGTCTTGGTGGGCCTCTTGTCCAACCGCATATTGCATCGGTAACTCTCAAGAGGTTCTTAAGGGCTCTATACTGTTCATTAACGTCTCTATCTACGGCTTCCTGTTCAGCCACCACTCTCCTCATCTCACTATAAAAGGCATCCCTTACTGATTGGTTTCCCAGCTTCCATATTTTCACAAATCAACAGTTTGTGCTGCTGCACACACTCCTCGCTTCCTACAACTTTAACATCCCTCACTAATCTCCTATCAACCCTCCTGACCAGAAAATAATCTATCTGACTACTATTTCCCCCGGACTCGTACATAATCAATCTACTCCCTCTTTTTCTAAAATGTGTGTTGCACACAGTCATGTCCATATATATAATGTGTGTGTGTGTGTGTGATTGTGTGTGTGTGTGATTGTGTGAGTGTGTGTACACACATACAGAGAGAGAGAGAAAGATGCAGTCGTCAGTGTCGTAATGAACGTCATCTTGAAATCCAGACGTTTCGACATACCGTATTGTTTATGCCATCATCAGTTGCTAAAATATGAGAAAAAATTCATCCAAGTTACATCAGGACTCAAACTTACTCTGAACCACTTCACTTTTTTTTTTTTTAAATCTTGCAACCACATACGATTACATTCAGTTTAGGACTACCTCTTGTAGCTTTTGTTGTTGATCAACCTCGGTCTGCCTGACTGAGCAGACCCATCAATCGCAGGCAAGCAGCCGCCCCTGACTCACCATAGAGAGCCGCAAGGAATAGTTTGGAGATTTGGTTCCTGGATGGACCCTGCTTTGCGTCTCCCTCCCGTCTACAAGCTCCACTTTACCCCGTAATTTGATTATATGGTTACCACCCAGCACTGAAAAATAAATGGTTTACTGGGTTACAGGCAGTCATTAGACTTGGCACTCAGTGTAGATCAACCTGAAGTGGAAAGAAGAGTCATAAAAAGTGACAGGAAGTAAAGGGAGAAGTAGAAGAGAGGAGAGCAGACACAGAATGAAACAGTGGAAGGAAGAAGTAGGCAGCACTGCATAAAGTGAGTGGATGATGGTCGCCACCACCTACAACCTACCTTTTGTGCTAAAGTGGTTAATGAAGGCTGTATCTAACTCTTCCAGTTCGAACACTCCCCAAGCTGGATAAAATCGTTTGGTCGTAGCGGTAACTGAATATAAAATGTCAACAATGGATTATCTGTAGTCCTTTACGTAAATTATGTGAATGAAAAGGACCCATTTGTTTTAATACGGGTTTCATTATCATGTACTGTACATTTGCTGAATATTTTTCCTCGTATGCTATAGCCACCGACGACGAAAATAATATGTCGAAAGGCCTGGAATTAAAGATATTGTTCATTACGACCTTACAAGTAGTTATGTTAATCATATTTTGACTGATTCACTTTCTCTACTTGACTGCTTTGCCTGTTATGTGGGAGCTGACGACCTATGACTCAACTTTCACCTCCAATACGCCCATACTTAACTCAGATTAGACTAGACTAAACCGTCTCTTTTGTCTTGCATTTCACCTGTTTCCTAACACACATTGCACACCTGCTCACAATATTTCAGGGGCAAAGGTGCATTAAGGCGGCGGGCCCAGACCTTCATGGTTTGGCTGGCATAAGTAGGCTTCACATCACCTCGTCCTTAATAATTAATTTTGCTTATTACATTTTCTGCTGTTCGATATTGATATCATTTTAACCCCTTGAGTACGGTGGCAACTTTTTTTTTATCAATCTTGCCACTACCAGATAAACTTATTCTATCTATCTATCTATTGCCAGACGCCTCAATCCCGCACGGGGTGGCCACAAACAAATCACCTCCATGTCGCTCTGTCCCCCGCCATTTCACTACCCCGCTCCCAACTCACACACCCCTCTCTCATGTACCTCTCCACTCCATCCCTCCATCTCATCCTTGGCCTCCCCCTCCCTCTCCCCCCCTCCACCCCACTCACATACACTCTCCTTGTCAGTCTTTCACTCTCCATCCTCTCCACATGCCCAAACCACCTTAACGTGTTTCTCCTAACGCTTCCTATCACGTCATTCAATTTATAAAAATCTTATCTAACCATTCCATTTCATAATATCTGTCCTATGCTGAATAAAGTCATATACAAATGGTAAGAAAAATATGCAACGGGTGTCATCGTAGTCAAGAAGTTAATACTGATATAGAAGTAGGATCAGTAACATATGAGTACAAGAGCATTTGGAGTCGTAATGATCAGAATAAATCGCTAATATAGAGATTTACTGACAAACTTCTTATCACGTCTTTTGCCTCCGGCCACTGGCCACGCCAAAACGGCCTCAACCCCTTGCCACGTTTCAACGAAGACTCACCACCACTGACCAGGCTATAATAAGGGCTCGATACTCCCCACAGAAGCAGAAGGGCACAACTATAGATGTTTCCCACGACTATTGTTCTTTAAATAAATATATATTATAAGAGGAGAGTAATAGTATCATGAGCAGTTGTAAAGAAAGGATAAGGAAAAGGTACTGCAGGCTCTTCCTTCAATAACAATTCATGGTTAGTAGAAGAAATTGATCATAAGTTTGTGTATTTCAGCCTTGGTGTTGCTCTTATTTGCACCACACCTTTCCTATGTTTCACAACTTAATCTAACAGACTGACACCTCACTAGTTCTATATCAAACTACTTGTCTTCTCTGTCTTTACCGTCTACTCATTTCTAATATAATTTTCCTGTACTATATAGAAAAAAAATATTATTTTTGTATACTAGTATGTAGACTTAATAAATGCAGTAGTAGTTTCTCAACAGTTTTAATGACCCTTCTTACCTTGGCATTTAGATTAACTCCTTCAAACAAATAACATTATTTTATTAGAGCTATATCCAGATGATTTTATTCATTTTCGTAGAGACTTTCAAACTCAAGGGGTTGAATATGGCTCTCGTTTTCCCGTTTATGACCACAGGCCTGGTCTAACCTAAATCAAATCGTCTAGAAGAATGTTGTATTGCAGACCCAGGCGCATCTCCTTTTAAATCCAGTGGACCACAGGAAAGCGGTGAATTTGTCTGGTCGCTCTCAGAGGTTTTTTATTGAGGTTATGCTGGAGGACTATCAGTGTGGTGAAAGTATGGTGCATGTGGTGTATAAGTGTTATGTGGTGTGGAGGGTGTACTGGAGTGGGGCCAAAATGACTGAGTTGTTGTGTGTTAGTATTGTAGCAGGGAAGGGTCGGGGTCTGGCTAAGTGAACCCATGTCACTCTGGGGAGGGTTATTTCCGCAAAATGTATGTCTGGTGATCGCTCTTAAAGAATGCTGTTTAACTGGATCCAGGGACAGTTCCCCGTCAAGGCAATTCCGTCCAAAAATGAACAATTCCTTGTCACAACAGTTCGCATCCTGAAGGACTTCCGTCATTCTATAAATATAACTAATATTAATACCGTACTCATTAAGTTTCATGAGGAACGATAAAGGTCTAGGTCCATTCAATATCGTTAAATTTGGAAATAATTTATACGTTGCACATTGTCAAGTTGATGTGGTTCGGATAGTGTCATGGAATGTAAGTGGTGCAAATGATTAGGTGAGAGATTGTTCAGGCGCTTGAGGGTGCAAAAGTGGACATATGTGGATTAATGGAGACTAAATGGAGAGGCGAGAGTGCGAGAGAGCAGGAGTATGGATGTGGTGTATGAGCGGGAGGAGGTGGGAATAAGAGGGCAAGAGATGGAAGGAGAATATAAGAGAGTATGGATCAGTTGGTTCACGGACTGTATGGGTAAGACTGAATGTAGAACTACAAACGTGGGAGATTGTATGTCTATATGCGCCAACGCAAGATTCTGCAGGCAGAGTGAAAGACGAGTTCTGGGCAAAAGTGGATGCATACATGGAAAAGTCTGAGAGGAATGAGTGTGTTTTTGAATGGAGATATGAATGGAAGAGTAGAGAATGTGAAGGTGGTGTCAGGGGGAAAATGTTATATTGTATAACAGCATATACAATGTATACCTATGTGTGCTAGGAATGACTATCGAGTCATTTATTACGAGGGAATAGGCTCGTGAAATCAAGTGGCGATTTCACTTTATGCTGGCTTACTTTGCCAATTCTCTAGAGTCAAGAATTTATAGACTTTCTCAACGGTACACAGCAGAGACTAGACGCTCAAGTAGGCTGTAATATTGTACCGTTGGCCTCTGAGAAAGTTAGTTTCTTCCCTTAACATTCAAAAATAATAATAATAATAAACAGGATCTTGGCTGAGCCAAACTCAAACTAGCACAATGGATTTAAGGATTAATACCCAAAAGCTGGCTTAAGTACCAGTCGTGATTAATATAAGGAGTTGTGCTAACGTCGAGTAGCAAAAGTGTACTAAATATGTGGGAAAATAAAACACGACTGTTACATTTAACAAAGCTCAAGAAAACGAACTGTAAATTTACTGAATACAAGAAAATAAATTTACGTTACATGAATTAATTTAAATCAAAGAAAGGGAAATGCACTCACTCAAACACTCAGACAAATAGCTAAATAACCCCAAACCTTAAGCCTAGGAAAACAAAAGGAAATACTAATCGGTATAGAAGACCGTGCTGCTATAGTCGATCACCAAGCTGGTGGGAGCTTCGGGAATACACGCCAATACAAGCTGAGATCTGAAATCACTAAGAAGAGTGATAACTCGAGCTTTCATAAAGCATAACCACACACACCGAGACTACAGGACAGACTGGCTATGGTTTTGAGTGTCCGACGTGAGGAATGTGAGAAAAGGGTGTGGCCGACCACCGCCCGGGAGGCAGAAGCGATAATTCAGAAATTATCGCTCAGAGGAATGCACCGTCTGCACATAAAGACAATCACTCGCGAAAGAATGACGAAAGTTTTGACAACTTGATGTGAACATAAGTACGCGAGTGGACGGTTGAGAGAATGAGCGAAATCTCGTGCATTTCAGAAGCATTTGTTGCTCCCGCAAAATCACTCGATGTCACGATTTACGTTACATAATTTCAGGATGTAGAAAATTCGTGACATTAAGGCAGAAGCGATAATTCAGAAATTATCGCTCAAAGGAATACGCCGTCTCCACATAAAGACAATCATTCGCGAAAAGAATGACGAAAGTTTTGACAACTTGATGTGAATATAAGTACGTGAGTGGACGGTTGAGAGAATGAGCGAAATCTCGTGCATTTCAGAATCATTCGTTGCTCCCGCAAAATCACTCAATGTCACGATTTACGGTACATAATTTCAGGATGTAGAAAATTTGTGACAGGTGGATAGAGTATTTGGTGAGTGGGGTGTGCCTGCAAAAGTTGATGAGAATGGCAGTGTTCTAGAGGACATTTGTGCAGGGAGGGGGTTTGCCATAGCCAATACCCTCTTTAGGCACAAAATAATCCTTAGATATACGTGGCGAGTGATGAGAAGGGTGGGTGGTGGACTGAATGAACGGAACGGAAGGCAATTATTGATTATGTGTGTGTGGATGAGAGAATGAGGTGTGTAATGGATGCAAGAGTATAGAGAGAATGGGGGAGTGGACTTTCCGATGACCACTTGGTGGTGGTGAATCAACGTTCAAGAGCGATGGAAGAATAGAAGGAGAGAAGGACAAGAGGAAGTAGTCTATATATCATATCATCATCATCATCAACATCCGGACATCCTTTCCCACCCTAGGGCAGGGTGAGGAGTAGCAACGTCCAGACAGCCCATATTTGCCCAGTCCAATGGGCCACGCTTCCATTCACTCATCATTCAAGTCCCCAGAATCCTGGCTCTGTTGGATACGCCATAAACTTTCAACGCGTTTTGTAGCTTCACATAAGCGTATCCAACAGAGTTAATCCGGATGCTGCCACGTTAAAAAGAGGTGCCAAATCCCTGTCATGCACTTCTCCTCACAACATTCATCCAGCCAGCTCGATCTCTTAACAGTTCCCTCAGCGACTTCCAAACCTCTCTTCCTTACACACTCATCCATCAAATCTCTCCACCTTCTCCTCGGCCTACCCCGCCTCCTCCATCCTTCAGATTCGCTCAGATGTACCTTTATCACCACTCTGTTGTTATCCATTCTCACCACATGACAATACCATCTCAGTACACTCTCTTCGATTCTGGTGTCCACCGACTTCCTTACTCAACATCTTTCACGAATCACATTATTTCGTATCCTATCCACCCTCTGTACTCCACATACATTCCTCAGCAGTCCCTTCTCCACTGCTCTTACTCTTGACCTTTCATTTTCATGCCACACCATAGTCTCACATCCATATGTTAAAGTTGGCACTAACACTCCATCTCATAAGCCTCGTGCAGCAGCAACACTCAAGCCTGTTTCTTATGAAAGCCTTCATTGCACCACCTACTTTTCTTCCTTGTGTCACTCTACTTCTTTTGCACATTTTCCTGTCTTTTCTATCACTGTACCCAGGCATTTGAACTCTCTTACCAATTCCAGTCTCCCTCCATTCACTGTAACATTGCACTGGGAGTCACCTTCTTTCTCAGTAACCATCACTTTTCTCTTTTCTACATTTACTCTCAAAGCACGACGCTCACAGACATCAGCAAAACTCTCCACTAGCCTACCAAGTTCTTGTCCAGTATTTGCAGTCAGTACTGTATCATCAGCATACAACAAATTTGAGATATTCCATCCATCACCATTCATTACCAACCCCATCTCTCTCTCCATTACTCGTGTTTTTACTTCTCTCATCACCCCATCCATATATATATTGAACAACCATGGGGACATCACACAACCTTGTCGCACGCCCATACCGATCGTAAACCAGTCACTTAGATGCCCATTAACCCTTACACATGCTTCACTATCATCATAAAAACTCTTGACGGCACCTAGCAGCTTACCATCTACACTGTACATGCGCAAAACTTTCCACAATCTTTCTCTGTCCATTTTGTCGTAAGCTTTTTCCAGATCCATGAATGCCATAAACACCTTATGGTCCTTCTCACAAGCCTTCTCTGCTGTCTCACTACACCGAGGGTAAAAAGGAAGAAAGAGGATGAAAAAAAATGGCAGAATATGAGAGAAGTGGGGGAGCAATTGGGAAAATATGATTTGGGGCAGATGGGGAGGTCGCAGGTGTATGCAAGATATTCACAGAAAAAATTTGTGCAGCATGTGAAGCGGTGTGTGGCGTGAAGAGAAGGCGTAAGGGGGTGCAAGGAACAGCTTAATAGAATGAAGAGGTGAGACAAGCTGTGGCACAAAAGAGGAAAGCATATAGTGGGTGGATGGGAAGCAGAGGCATGGAGGAAGTTGAAAGACGGGAGAGAGAGTTATATGTAGTGAGGATGAAAGAGGTGAAAAAATTAGTAAGACAGAGTAAGAAGAGAGTGGATGAGGACTTTGGAAGGAATTTGAATGTAAAATGGATAGAATGTAAGAAAGTGGTGTGGAAGGAGGTAGAGTTAGACAGGGTGATAGAGAAGTTAGAAGGGGAGTGAAAGATAAAAATGGCAGATTGATAGTGAAGAAGGGAGAATAAGTGAGTAGATGGTGAGAGCACTTTAAGGAACTGTTAAACATAGAGAATCAAAGTAATGCAAGTATAATTGGCTGGGGAATGGCTGGGAGGAGGAGGGAGGTGAGAAGGAAGATATCAATAGGTTGGAAGTAGTGGAAGCAATGAAAAAAGTCAAAATGGGGAAAGCCTAGGAATTGATGAAGTGTATGGTGAAATGCTGAAGCATGGGGAATGATAGTAGTAGAATAGATACAGAAGATGTGCAGAGTGGCCTGGGAGAAAGGTAGAGTCCCGGAGGATTGGAAGTCAGCTATAATTATTCCCCTATACAAAGGAAACAGGGAAAAAGAGGTGTGTGGTAATCACAGGGGAATTTGTCTGCTTAGTGTAACAGGAAAAGTATATGGTAGGATACTTCTTGACAGTTAAGGAAATAACAGTGGAATTAACTGGAGAAGAACAGTGAGGTTTTAGGAAGGGAAGAAGTTGTGTAGATCAGATAATCCTTAGGTCTTTAGTGGAAGTGTTTCTAGAGACGGAAGTTGTCTGCAGCCTTCATGGATTTGGAGAAAGCATATGACAGAGTGGATAGACGAGGAATGTGGAAAATATTAAGAATATATGGAGTGAATGGAAAGTTGTTGAATGCCGTGAAGAGTATGTGTGAGGGTGCTAAGGCTGCAGTGCGTATGGATAGTGAACTGAGTGAATTTTTCTATCTGAATGTTGGATTGAAACAGAGATGTGTCATGGCTCCATGACTGTTCAGTCAGTATATGGATTAGGTTATGAAAGACGTATAAGGTAAAGCAGTGGATGTTGGAGCTTCCCTAATGAGAGAGGGCAGTGTTTGGAAAGTTCCTGTACTGTTGTTTGCAGATGATACTGTGCTGTTAAGTGAAGACGAACTGGAAATGCAAGGCTTAGTGAATGAGTTTGGGAGAGTGTGTAAGAACAGGAATTTAAAGGTGAATGTAGGGAAAAGTAAAGTTATGGTCTTCGAGAGAAATGAAGTCAGTGAATGTACAGTGAGGTTGGATGAGGAGGAAGTGGAAAATGTGGGTACATATAAGTACTTGGGTAGTGTGATGAGTAAGGATGGATGTTTGGAGGATGAAGTGCTGGAAAGGGTGCAACAAGGAAGAAAGGTTGCTGGTTCTTTGAAAGCAGTGATAAGAATTAGGGAAGTTGGTATGGAAGTAAAAAAGTTACTGCATGATAGTGTTGTGATACGAGCTCTAACGTATGGAAGTGAAGCTTGGACCTTGTTGGAAGGACACAAGTAAAGAATGAGAGCAGTGGAAGTGGGTTATTTGAGAGGAGCTTGTGTGGTTACATGGAGAGACAGACTGACAAATGAGGAAGTGAAGGAACGTTCTGGTGTGGGTGTGGATGTAACAGAAAGCGTTAGGAGAATACACTGAGTGGTTTGGCCATGTGGAGAGGATGGAGAGCGAAAGACTGACGAGGAAAGTGTATGTGAGTAAGGTGGATGGGGAGAGAGGGAGGGGGAGGCCGAGGATGAGATGGAGGGAGGGTGTGGAGAGATACATGAGAGAGGGGGGTGTGAGCTGGGGGGAGGGCAGTGAAATGGCGGGGGACAGGGCGACATGGAGGCGATATTTCTGTGGCCACACCATACGGAATTGAGGAGTCTGGCAATAGATAGACAGACATTGTCAACGTAAGTCTGCCTTAGTGTAATCAACTCATAATTATGTTCTGCTGTCACTCATAGCTGCCTTCACTACATTTTATTGGTACTACAATCTCATCAGTTTCTTTTAATACGACTCTGATGAGGTATGAGTTATATATATTCATCTCAAATGACAAAAGCCAGTGTCGTGTTTGATCGGCCACTGAGGACGCAGACCATGGGAGAAAGGTATGACTGAACCTCAGCAGGATGTCGCCACATGCGCTGGCCAGGGGACCTAGCTCATTTGGACCAATGGATATTTAACCAATCGTAGAAGGAAGCTGTTCCATTATCTCCATTACGTTTTCCTATGGACCAGTATCATTACATTCTATAAAAGCTTCAAGCTACCCCACCCTCTTGCCCTCTTGAACAAGAAACTCCCCTTCCAATAATTATCTCTTTTAGTGATGCACAGATATCCTATATACAGTATGTTTGTAATATAGACAAATAGATAGTTAGGTAGGTAGACAGTCTTACACCCATATCGGCAATTAATTTCAGAGGCAGTAATAATTAGTCGAATAGTAGTCCACGTTATAACATCAATGAAGCCTGGTTTTCTTTGTCGTGTTACTATTGATATTATCGCTTTATATCGAAAACCTTATCTTACACCTCAACTTTCTCGCGATAAAGAAGATTCGGCATTTATTTTATCTGTTGCACTGTACGAGTTCAAAAAATACGCACCAAGTTTCCGCACACTGTGCTTCAGCTTACTTCCATCCATCACATTCACTCTCCACCATGCCACATCACCAACATCAAAGCACTTTCTCATCTATATACTCTTATCAACAGACTTCTTTACTCCACATCTTTCACAAATCACGTTATTTACTACCGTATCCGCTCTGCGCACTCAGTTCTCGTCCTTAGTAATGGAATTTCCATCTTTCTAACTCTTGACTTTGCACTCGCATACCATACCAAAGTTTCACACCCCTCTCTTTCTGTGGCCATTTACACACTTTCACGACAATATACCACACTGTTCGAGTTGGATATTTACGGTACAAAGAGCTTTTGAGAAAAAAGCAGTAATTTAGCCTTTCCATAACAGATGCTTCTAACCGACAGTAAAAGTAAGTCTTTGTTTTAGCACCCACCGCGTACAACGTGCCCGTTTAATGGTCTGAACATATGCAACACCAAGTCATTCCATTATATACTGTTCTACTGTAATTTACTTCGATCCACATTCCACCTCAAAGGTCAATTTATGCCCCAGATTATAATTACACTATAGATATTCAGAGAGAGAGAGAGAGAAGCGAGTTAAGATGGCAGTTATACACCTAGCTATCAAAAAGAGACAGAGGGAAGAAGAAAGAAACAGAAACATGTATCAGATCAAAGAAATCATCAAAAATGGAAAAAGTCTGAAACAGGTCCCAAGTAAAAGGGCACTAGGAAGACAACAAATTATATCATTTGGAGACAAAAATGGTGAAGCCATTAAATGTAGAGATAGGATGGTGAAGAGAGTTGAAGAATTTTACGAAGAACTGTATGCATCGAAGACAATGGCATCAATTGCTAATTTTTTTGCTGACACAAGTGAAATACCTAAGGTACCAGACGAAGTAAACATTTCTCTTAAAAGTATGAAAGGAGAGATGGCCCAAGAAGAAGCTCGAATGGTAGCAGATTTACTGTCAGATGCAGGAGTAGAAGTGCAAAACAGGCTCGCCCACTAATTTACTCAGAGTATAAAGAAGAAGAAAATTCGCAAAACATGAAGTACTGCAATAGTTATTTTGCTTTACAAAAAAGGCGACACAGAAGATCTTACTAACTATCGACCCATTAGCCAGTTACTTATAGACTCTTCACTAAAGTCCTTACGAACAGAATAACAACAAATTGAAAGAAAACCAACCTCGTGAACAAGCAGGATTCCGAAGCGGGTATTCGACTACTGATCATCTACACACAGTGAATCAGCTAACTGAGAAAACTACAGAATAAACCACTGTGCTTAGGTTTTGTTGATTATGAAGAGGCTTTTGACTCAGTGGAGCACATAGTAGTTATAAATTCATTGAAAACAAGAGGTAAATGAGAACATTGTAAAACTGCTCGAAAACATAAATAAAGAGGGAACTGCTACAGTTGAATTACATAAATACTCGGAAAAAATTACGACAGAAGGGCGTGCGTCAAAGAGGTACAATTCCACCAAAATTATTTACAGCATGCCTAGAAAGTATTTTCAGAAAGCTAGACTAAGAAAACAAAGGAATAAACATAGATGGAGAAAACCTAAACCATTTAAGATTTGTAGATGGCATTGTCCCCATCTCAGGAACAGCAGAGATACTGCAAGAAATGCTCAGTGACCTGAATAGAGAAAGTCTCAATGTGGGGCTAAAGATGAACCGAAGTAGTGTTTAATCTAAATGCACCAAAGAACGTCATCAGAATAAGCGAAGAAATTCTTGAAGAAGTCGAGGAATACAATTACCTGAGGCAAATACTAACACAAACTAAAGCCCATGATAGCTAAATAAAAAGACGCATTACAATTGGATGGAAAGCTTTCCGTAAATATAGACATTCTGAAAAGTAGCTTGTCAATATGTATGACACGAAAAGTATTTAACGAGTGTATAATCCCAGCTATGACGTACGGTTGTGAGACCTGGAAACTGACAATATCGATGGAAAATCATCTATTCCGTTCTCTACAAGCAATGGAAAGGTCAATGTTGGGAATATCTTTAAGAGACAGGAAAAGATCAAGTTGACTGAGAGAGCAGACTAAAGTCAAGGACATTACAGAAGCTATAAAAGAACAGAAATGGAGGTGGGCAGGTCATGTATCAAGAATAAGGGATAACCGATGGAACAAGAGGCTGACTGGCTTGACTCTATGAGACTATAAGTGTACCAGAAAAAGGCCAGACAGGAGGTGGAGAATGAGA
>JAGKTI010028575.1:0-12132 GCA_018397915.1 Birgus latro | reverse complement strand
ACAGCATGATGAAAACAGGTTAGGCATGAAAATCTTTATGGTAACCATAGGTTAGGTTAGGTTAGGACCAGACATGAAATTCACATCTTCTACCTTTTTTCTAGCTGTTTTACTTAAGAACCATGCATGGAAAAATTAAATTGCAAGCAGGAAATTATGATTAACATTTAGGGTAATTTCTTAACACATTAACAGCATCATGAGAACAGGTTAGGCATAAAAATCTTTATGGTAACCATAGGTTAGGTTAGGTTAGGACCGGACATGAAATTCACATCTTCCACCTTGTTTCTAGCTGTTTTACTTAAGAACCATGCATGGAAAAATGAAATTGCAAGCAGGAAATTATGATTAACATTTAGGGTAATTTCTTAACACATTAACAGCATCATGAAAACAGGTTAGGCATGAAAATCTTTATGGCAACCATAGGTTAGGTTAGGTTAGGTTAGGACTGGACATGAAATTCACATCTTCCACCTTTTTTCTAGCTGTTTTACTTAAGAACCATGAATGGAAAAATTAAATTGCAAGCAGGAAATTATGATTAACATTTAGGGTAATTTCTTAACACATTAACAGCATCATGAAAACAGGTTAGGCATGAAAATCTTTATGGTAACCATAGGTTAGGTTAGGTTAGGACCGGACATGAAATTCACATCTTCCACCTTTTTTCTAGCTGTTTTACTTAAGAACCATGCATGGGAAAATTAAATTGGAAGCAGGAAATTATGATTAACATTTTTGGTAATCTTTTAACACATTTACAGCATGATGAAAACAGGTTAGGCATGAAGTTAGGGTACTTACGAACAAGAAGCTGCCCTCTGATGTAATAACCCACTCTATCATCTCAGACTCTGACAGGAAGACCTTGCACCTGACACACCTTTCCAATTGAGAATCACCAGCACTTATCACCAGCACTTTACACAACGTTTTTTTTTTTTTTATATAACTGGAATCACATCACTTCACTGCACTGTACATAACAGTAAATTCCATCATCACACAAATGATGAAGAAGGTGAAGAGAAGTATCAAGCACTGTAGGAGGTAGGGTATCACCACAAAAGCAATCAATATGGCCGCCATTGTCGGAGGTGTTCATGAGTCAGTAACGGAGTGGGTAATGGCGACCGACAGACAGACGCCACGAGTGTAAACATACGCGATCGGCGCGGGCGGGAAATTCAAACTGACGCGGTCCCAAAAAATCGTAATTTTTTTGATTTTTTTAACATTTTTTTGCATTTTGGGGGTTGGGCAGTGCAGAATATCCGAATAGTGAGTATGTCCGAGTATTGGACGTCCGGATATTTGAGGAATTACTGTATTATGTAGAAAGCAGAAGGATTATGATACTGATATCTTAGTCACAAAAAAAGGTTTAGCCTTGTTTAATTTGTTACCGCTAAAAGTCAGTTTTATGTTCTCATTCAGTATTATCTCATGAGATCTCTTTATTTTTCGATGTGCAGAGTAGCTGATTTGTGTTAACTATTACCTATGCTTATCAAGGGCTGTATAATAGTTTACTGTGAAAATAAACTAACTCTGAAAGTTAGCATAAATTTGGCAAAATTTCTTCACCCCAGTAGCATAATTTTGCTGGTTTCAGCATAATTTTAAATGTAGTCAAGCATAATTTGGCAATGGAGATCTGGAAACACTGGCCCTGAAGGTGTCTTATGAAGAAGCCAAATCATTCCTCACTACCTGTGCTTGGTGAGTGGTGGCCATGTTTGTTTCAGACTGCAGTGGCAACAATTTAGAGTTACCCCTACCCCGAGCCGTAACTGCAAAAAATAATCAGGGAAACACCAAACAAGATTAGAGAAGAGCTGGAGTGTACTGGGGACCGGCGAAGTGGAGAATTTCACGAAAATGCAGGAGTAGTGCCAAGCACGTCAACTCCTCAATTCATAAACGACCAATCCAGTGTGTGTTTACTACTGGAAAGATGAAGGGCATTATGTAAGGAAAGCTTTAAACTTACAAACTTGGGGTGCTTGTTGAGAACCCTAGGAACAAGCTACTCTCAGTGACAGCGTATGGGAAAGTAGACAGAACTCATATTGATATTATGCTGTACTGGTACCAAGCCTAATAATCATTCTGGAGTCTTAACACCGTGACCATCATGTTTGTAAGGTGGCCAAAAACTTATGTTTGTTGATGATAGGAAACAACTGGAATCATGGACATGTTAGGTTTTGATATTTGTAAAATATTAAACATCTCAAAAGTTTTGTAAGTAAAAGTCTGGTAATGTGTTATTGCTTCATTTACTGTACTTATTAGGCTTTGCAGCACCAATAAATTTACAGCCCTTGTCATTTTAAGCAATATCAAAGTTCCATAATTGAAACAGACTGTGTAAAGTGAACATACCCCAGCACAAGTCTCTCCACATTTTTACCTCCCACTTCCCATCTACACATTTTATAGATAAAATAATAGATTTTATGGTTGTATTGCTGGTTAGATCATGTCAGGAGTATGAGTTTGAGGTTTTTGAAAAGTTTGTCAGTTTGTGACTAGGTAGCTGAGAGGAAGCTTGATAGACCAATAGTTTTCATGGCAACAGGTGATGAGTTTGTCAGAAATTTTGGTAAAGACGATGGTAAGCCAAGGCAGCTGACTACAGATCATGTTGGTTGGATGAAATTTGAGTGTATGATCACATACAGACAGAAGTTTGGCATGCCTTATTCAGTTTGATAGAAGAGACGTTGTGCCTGCCAAATTTATATATATTTTATCTCTATTGGGTGCAGATGATTGTTTGGCCACATAAGTACTGTATTAAGTTGGCTAGCATGCTGTCTGAATGCATGTCTGGTTCATTCAGTTTTGCATGCTACTTGCAGTACTCTCTGTATGATGCATGAACTCATTTTCATTTAGGTGTTCCCATCAGTGAGCCACTTTGCTGTTAAGTCAATGCATCCTGCCCAAAAAATAAAAAATAATAATATTACCAAAACCATACTTATAATTACATTATGTTCCTTTGGGTTTGTGCAGAGAATCACACACAAAGCAGAAAGGCTTCAGTGATCACCTGGATCAGAAAGATCTGTATTTACTAAGAAATATGCGAGTCACCAAGGAAACCTTTGCTCTTCTCCTTGAAATTGTTCAGGAGCAGTACAAACCAGTGTTCCATGGATGGACTCCGCCTGTTCCAGCAGTGCCTTCAGCTAGGTTTGTGGTATTTTGGTAACAGAGCCACATACAGAGAAACTGCAGAATTGTTTGGCCTATCAGAGAGTGCTGTTTTTAATTGTGTTCATAGTGTCATAAACATTATTTGCAATATTGGTCACAGATACATAACTTGGCCAACTGGTGATGATTTTGAGAGTTGAGGGAAAATTCAAAGATGTGGCTGGGTTTCCAGGAATTGTTAGAGCATTAGATGGTTGCCATATGGAGATAAAAGAACCCGATGATGTCCAATGTGATTACCTTGACCGAACAAACAGATACAGTGTTACCTAATGGCAGTATGTGACAGAAATTCCTTACCTTCATTGATGTAGGTTTCCCTGGCTCTGCTCATGACAGCCGAGTTTTCACGAAAACAAAACAATAATTTAATGACACATTCGCCATTAACTGTTTTCGCTACAACTTACTATCACATTATTGGGGTTTCTGCTTTTCAACAGTCCACGAACCTTCTCATTCCCTTCCGAGATACAGGAAATTTCAATGATTTGCGGAGAAAATTTAATAGCAAATTGTCACAAAGTAGATATGTTATAAAAAATGCTTTTGCTTTCCTTAACCCCTTAACCACGGGTCATCACTCTCGTGACGGTCTGGCGCAATGGATCAAACCATGGGGTGTCACTTTGGTGATTCTGTGTTGTTTTAAATTCGCCCGGGCTTTCAAGTGATGACATGTATCATCTATCAGTACTGCCAATGTCCAACAATAATCAGAGCTGCTAATGTCATCAGTACTCCCATCCATTGTTGACAATTTAGCCATTTTCTCCCATTCTTGACTCCCCTCTCTACCTCCCCTCCATTACCCTCTTGTGTCGTCTGCTCAGCCACTCTGCACTACGTAAATCTTCCCCGGATTTTTCTACTGATTTCATCCATCAAAATGAGCCCTATGTCCTATTCTTACACAAAATAATGTATATGAAAAAAATAAGGTAATTGATAGTGCAATACACCTGGAATTGGCTAATTATCACTAGGCAACATCCAACCTGCACTCGTTCGCTAATTTCCCCTGCTTTTTTCCTCTTGAAATATGCCGTATGACCTATTCTCGTAATATAAATGTATATAACAAAGGAAGGGAGAAGCCTGAGTGATATTATATTCACCTGGAACTACCTAATTTATTATGTATTGTCTAGATTTCCTACGACTCATTTCATAGCATATAATTAGCAGCTGACATTTTCAACTCTTGGCTACCGAGATACATACATCATTCAATTCACTGTCGTCCTTCAAGGTGGAATCACTCGCAGTCGCATCCCTCCATTTCCGCCACTTTTGTGCCAATTATAAAAGGCCTTGTGACCTCTACCCCTTCTAAACATCATGTAGGAAGCGGTAAAGGACTGTAGATATATATAAGTGTAATATAGTACTAGAAATAATAAAGTGTGTGTAGAGTGTGTATATGAATAAGAAATGACAACACGAGCGGCGAACTAGCGCGAGTGGGAGGCTCATACGTGCTCGTATTTAACATTGCTTTCATGGTGTTTTTTTGGGGGAGTATGGATTCTAAACTACTTGGAAATCATTGAATAGTGTTTCTAGTGATAACATCAGGCAGTGGTATTCATATTACTGGATGTCGGGAAGTGTAAAGTGAAGACTTAGTTACCCAACTTCAAAAGTCTCCACAAGTCCTACGGAAGTCGACGAAGGCTCGGCAAACATCCCTGGAGAAAGCGGAAGGTATGTGCCATAAGTGATTCGTTCCTTTCGTTTTTGAAGGTTCCAACATGCTTGCATGCATTGGCCTTGGTCATCTAATGGCGGCTTTCTATGCTGTTCGATCTTTGGCAGCCTCCCTGTTTAGTCCCTTAACCCTGAGGTCACACTCAATGACCTCATCCCATGTCTTTCTCAGTCTACCCCTTCCAACCCCTCCCCCATATATGCATATCTAATTATAATATTCTAGGACTAATAACTGATTTTTGGCAAATATAAAAAAAAAAAAAGTCAGTCAGAGCGTGGATTTGCCCCGCAGGACGCGCAAGAAACGCATCCGTCAACCCCGCGGTTAAGGGGTTAAAGGCCGGTTCAGGCGTATGAAGTACATTGATGCAGATGTCCAAAGAATTCCCCAGATAGTAAAGGCTTGCTGCATACTCTGTAACATTACCCTACAAAACCCTGTAAAAGAAACTCTTCTTCTAAATGAAGGCTCTGTTGAGGTTAACATGATGATGAACATGATCTCTTGATCAAATTCATCTGCCTGATGTTAGTGGCACTGGGAAAAGTCGTTTCATTGCTAGTACTGTATTTTGTAAAGTGAACCTACTTTGTTTAGAGGAGTATCTTGAACTACATGTTAAGACAGAGTGAAGCATTATGGTACTGTTGTGGATGTGACTGAATGTCTTGGGAGAAATGGTCCGAGGCTGTATGACTCTGTGGAAATTGTGGAGAGTGAAAGACAGAATAGGATGGTGTGAATAAGGTGGAAGATGATGGGGGATGGGAAGACCAATAATGTGATGAATGGAAGGAAGGATTGTGGAGAAACAATAAACAAGAAAGAGGGTGGTGTGTACTGAAGGGATGGTAGTTATATGGAAGAAGATGGTGTGACATGGAAGCATAGGCCAAAAAACAAAACATGGTGATTTTTTAAGTGAAGACTGAACCCCAAGTTACATTCCAAATTATGCCTGTATGCAGATCCTAGTAAAATTTTTGCAGATTGTAAAAATTTCAGTTATCTGTATTTTTGTTTTAGCATAGGAAGTTTTATTGTGTATACTAGTTATCAATATAAGTCATACCTTAATGCATTACAAAAGGATTCCATTAAACTCAATGAAACTTCAAAAATACCTTTTACTGTCCCCAATCACTCAACATAATATGGAAAACATATGGTTTGCTTGTTAGATTATACTATACCTTACCTTATATTACCAGTAATAAGAAAATAACCCTGACAGCTAGGCTAATAATCATCCCTCTTTCATAGAAAAAGAAAAAAATAATACAGTACATATATGCACCCGAGAAAACAGCATCTCTATAGATAGTAATGTCGCTGCTGACACCACAAACGGAAAACAGTTTTTGACGATAACTGTGAAGATTAATAATGTAAACTGTTTGATCCTTGGCCTATAAATATATATATATATATATATATATATATATATGTGTGTGTGTGTGTGTGTGTGGAAATTTTTTTTTATATATACACTTCATAAATTGCTAATTGGGGTGAAGTTAGAGGGGGAATGACATATTTCATTCTCCACTCAAAATCATAAGAGGTAGGCAGTTTATATTCAAGGTCATTATGGTCAAATGAAACTCCAACTGATGTGGAAGGTTACAAGAATTTCTATCAGTTTCTTTCATATAATGAAGAAACCATCACTTGGACTCACCCTATGAACACTTGGGTTAATTGAGACACAGTCTTGGGGTGAATTTTGTGAAATTTGTTAATTGGATAGTTTGAGGCATAACAGAAAAAGAATGATGAAGCATTGAACATTATAATGTTGACTGTCTCAGTTCACCCCATGGAAAAACCGGTATCAATTCATCTGAAGCGATGCTTGCATGTATAAAACCGATCTACATTTCTAGCATTATACACATATAACAAAATCATAATGAATTGAAAATACAAACGAAAAGACATATGATTAGCCAATGAAAGGCAATGCAGTGGCAGGACTAAAAATATTCTGGCTACTGTCTCTTCTCCCTCTCTGACCTCAGCCTTTCCTCTAGGAGATCTGCTTTCCTTTCCTCAGTATCAAGAATTTTCCTTTGATTTTCTATCATCTGTTCCATATACAGTAATCTTCCCACTATCCAATGTAATAGAGCCAAAGGCATGTCTGGAAAGTGGTCATGTCCGGATGCTGGGCCCTGAAGCTCCAGCACCGGTCATTCCTGACTCTAACCTTACCTAAATCAGAAAACCACCTACCTACCTCCCTACCGGACATGCATAGTACTTATTTAAGACCCCATTCACATAAATAATGGAATTCTAGCCAAAAAAATGATGATTTTCAGGTGCATAAGGCATAGGTGTTCACAACTTGGCAGCATAGTGTATTGGACATGGTAATCACTATGAAAATCGCCTATTTCACAGCTTATGCACTAAAATAATAGACACAAAGCACGAATTAATTGAATTTTAATCAAAAAATGATTTTGAGGTGAGTAAGGCATAGGTGTTCACCACTTGGTAGTATAGTGTAAGTAAGTATTGGACATGGCAATCACTAAGAAAATCACCCTTTCTCACATCTTATGCATTAAAATATAGGATATGCATCAAATAAATAAACTGTTACCAGAAAATGATTATGAGGTGAGTAAGGCAGAGGTGTTCACCACTTGGCAGCATAGTGTAAGTAAGTATCGGACATAGCAATCATTAAAAAAATCACCCTTTCTCACATCTTATGCACTAAGGGATACAAAGCATCAAATAAATAAAATGTTACCAGAAAAATGATGATTAAGAGGTGAGTATGGCAAAGGTGTTCAACATTCTATAGCAGGCTGAAAGTAAGTATAGAACATGGAAATCACTGAAAATCACCTTTTTCACAGCTTGTGCACTTAAACACTATTGGTCACAATGCATGAAAAAATAAATTGATAACAGGAAACTATGATTTAGATATATGGAAATTTTTTACCACTTTAGAGCATGCTGAAAAAAGGTTAGACATAAAAATCATTATGAAAATCACCTTTTTCACAGCCTATGCATGAAATTAATGAAATGGGAAGAACAAAACAAGGATTTTTGCAGAAGTCATGGTACTTACAACGAGGCTATGGCTGTCCTGAGGAATATCTTGCTCCATCCTCCCAGACTGTGAAGCACCTGCAGGAATCCATCGATGCAATTCACTAAATCCTTGGCACTTGGACTGCACTTCACACTCACCAACACTTTACACCAAATTGTTTTCACTCTGAATTCCACATTCTTTACATGTTTTTCTCACTTCACATCACTGTAAATTCCCGTGTGGTCTAATGGCAAGTCCTTCATGCTTAGTCGCTGTCAGAGTCTGAGAGGAGCTGCTGGAGGTGGCCTAGGGTCTCATTGGAGGGATGTGGTGATGGGCTAACCACTGCAGAGAACTCTGAAGATAGCCACAAACTCACATCCAGTGGTGAATCCGCCGTGGCCGATGTGCTGGGCTGTGGCTCGGAGCTTGAAGGCCTGTCTTTGGAAGGCATTGGTGTAGAGTGAGGGCTGAGGATGGCAGGGGTGACGGGCCTGAAAAAACTGTCAGTGGTTGACTGACATAAGCAATGGCAATTCTGACGATTAATGATGTGCTGCGTGAAAGCTCGCACTTCCTCCACAAGTCTCAAGGGCCCCATCTCCCTGTCCCAGTCCAGGTGTTCTAGGTAGTCCAGGACGAACTTCACATGTTCCTGGAGTGCTCTCAGCTTGGGGATGGCTGGAGTAGTGACGTGCTGAGAGGAGTCTGCATCATCGTCACTGTACTCATCATAATCTAGCTGGGTACTGGGACCGGCAACTGAAGATGCGATCTCGAAATCAGACATGATTTGATACCCAGGATCGCCCTCATCATCATCCAACCACTCACGCACTTCGTCCACATCCACATCGTCTCTACCCGCATGAAGACATGCATGGAAGTCATCCAAGCCAAAACCTACAGAGTCATGCACCACTTGAGTTCCATGAAGCAGACAAGACCAACCACTTTCCAGAGTAACTTCCTTCCATGCACTGGCACAGTTATAGATGGCAGACTTGATGTTGCAGCGGCGGAGGTTTTCCACAGTCCGCTGGCCTCATGTGTCTCGTCCTTCCCTGCGCTCGTCCTCTTCCTCTAGGACAACCATCACCTCATCCAAAAACCTCCGTCAGTACAGCCTTTTTGTTGCCACAATCCAGGTCCATTGGTTGGATGACAGCAGTCATATTAGGTAAAAAAAACAAGTACCTAATGCAGCCATTCTCAGCCACCAACTCCTTGTCGGATGGATGCACAGGTGCATTGTCCAGAATCAGGAAGGCCTTTATAAACCTGGTCACGTGGGATTTTCAATGTCTCCATTTGATAATGGATAACCTCCTTGACAAAGTGTTGGTGAAACCAGTCTCTGAAGATCTTGGTTATGAACCAAGCTACAGAATTATACCACACGACAGGAAGGACATCCATTAACCCAAGAAGGCACCGAGGATGCTTTGCACATTCAACAATAACGGGCTTGAGCTGGTGCATGCCGGTAGTATTGGCGCAACACAAAGCAGACACCCGTTGTTTGGAGAGCTTGCTGCCAGGTATACGCTTCTCCGTCTCCTTGGCGAAAGTGTTCATGGGCACTGTGCGATAGAATAGGCTAGTTTTGTCAGCATTATAGACTTGACCGAGAGTGAGGCCCTCCCTGTCGATCAATCCCTTCACCTCCTGCCGAAACTCTTCTATTTCCTCCTTGTTCGTGTCCAGAGCTTCACCATGGACCTTTCGGTCGGTAAGTCAGTGCCGTAACTTGAATGTGAAGAGCCAACCTTTGAATGCCTTGAAGTCTGGGGTGTCATGAAGCCTTGCAAACTTCTCGGCAGCAGCTTTCAGTTCCGTTCCACGTACCAGCACACCTGCAGCAAGTTGCTGTCGATAGCAAATCAGCATGGAACGGTTGATTTCTACATACTTGGGAGTAAACATAACCTTCCTCTCCACGTTCCATTTGGTTTTCGATGCGAAGGCAGCCGTGTACTGGTGGACTTTGTCTCGGGACATCTTGATATCAAACAAGGTAGAGCGACGGAGGTTGAATTCATGTAGGATGCGTGAGGTCGGCCACCCCAAGTCCACTTTCTCCAGTATCTCCTGCTTCATCTCCAGAGTCAACACCACTCGTTTCCTCTTCTCAGGTGGCGGGGCCATCATCACACACACGATGAAGAGCATGGAGGGCAGCAGCAGGCCCAGCAGGAGGTAGGGTACCACCTCAAAAGCGATCACTTGAGCGGCCATGGTGAGAGCGTGTGCATGATCCAGTGGCTGGGTGGGAAGTGGGGGAGAGAGAGAGCAGGCGGGCAGCGCGATAACACAGCTGGTCGGCGGGCGCGGGAAATTCAAACTGACGTGTCGAAAAAATTGATTTTTTTCCCCATTTTTTTTTTGGCATTTTGGGGTTCCCAACGTCCCAGCCAATGATATCCGGACAGTGGGGTGTCCGGTTATTAGGAGTCCGGATAGTAGGGTGATTACTGTATATCCTCTGTCATAAAACGCTTTTCATTATCATTAAAATGTTTTCAAAAACTCCTCTAATCGTCTCCCCGTCCCTCTGATCTCTTCAACCACCTCTCTATGAAGACCTTCCATCCTCTGAGAATGGGACAGTGGCCGCATCTTCTTCCTTTTGGTGGGTCGACTCACATCTGGTCTGTTGAAAGATGTTGATGGTTGTGGGTCATCTGGATCAATTATTGGAACTTCATTTGCTGGAGGAGGGTCGACTGTTGCACCAGAGGGGCCAGCACTAGATGTATCATGGGTTGACAAACTGGGGCAAGATAATCTTTCTTCTTCTTTTTTTTTTTTTGCAAGGAAAAAGGAACCAAAGGCCATGTACCAGCAGACTGTTCCTTCCAAGAAAAAAACAAAAACAATACAAAAGAGAACCAAATTCAAGATCTGTTCATTTCGAGATGCCTGGACACACTGCGTTTGAAAGACTGGAGATCATAGGAAGTAGGAAATACAGATGGAGACAGTTCCAGAGTTGACCAATTGCATAAATGAAGGACTATGAGTAATGGTTAACTCATGCATTAGAGAGTTGGACAGAAAAGGGATGATAGGTTGTTGCTAGACAGTTCAGAGGAACAGTGGCAATTAAAGTAGCGATGGAAAAGAGATAAAGATGCAACAGTGCAGCAAATAGACAGAGGTTGAAGGGAGCCAGTAAAAGGAGGAGAGTTAATGAGACAAAAAGCCTTTGACTCCACCCTATTAACCCCTACACCGCGGGGTTGTCAGAGGTTTTCCGTGCCATTCCTGCAGGGATACTCGTGCTCCGACTCACTTTTTAAAAATATTTGCCAAAAATCAATTATTAGTCCTAGAATATTATAATTAAATATGCTTATGGCACATACTTTCAGCTTTCTCCTGGGATATTTTTTTTAGTACTTGTCGACAACCGTAAGACTTGTGGAGACTTCTGAAGTTGGGTAACTAAGTCTCCACTTTACACTTCCCGACATCCCCTAATCTGAATACCACTGCCAGATATTATCACTAGAAACACTATTCGATGATTTCCAAGTAGTTTGGAATCCATACTAAAAAAAAAAAAACATTGTGAAAGCAATGTGAAATACGAGCACATACGAGCCTCCCACTCCCGCTAATTTGCCTCTGGTGTTCTGTCATTTCTTACTCATATACACACTCACACTTTATTATTTCTAGTACTTTATTACACTTGTATATATCTACAGTCCTTTACCGCTTCCCACACGATGCTCAGTAGGGGTAGAGGTCACAGGGCCTTTTATAATAGGCGCAAAAGCAGTAGAAATGGACGGGTGTCATTTCACCGAGGACGAGAGCGAACTGGCTGTATCTCAGTAGCAAAGAGTTGAAAATGTCAGCTGTTAATGTATATGCTAAGAAATAAGTCGTAGGAAATCAAGACAATATATATAAATTAGGTAGTTCCAGGTGAATATAAATATCACTCTGGCTTCTCCCTTCCTTTCTTATATACATTTATATTATGAGAGTACCTCATACGACATATTTCGCGGGAAAAAAAAGCAGGGGAGATTAGCAAACGAGTGCAGGTTAGATGTTACTAAGTGATAATTAGCCAATTCCAGGTGTAGGGCACTATCAATTACCTTAT
>JAGKTI010028572.1:0-12910 GCA_018397915.1 Birgus latro | reverse complement strand
CACACACACACACACACACACACACACACACACACACACACACATGGGTTGAACTATTTTGAGGAATCATGTAAACAATTCTTCCAAGTCTAACATTTGCTGAAAAAATCCAATACATAAATTAATATACTGTATATAACTTTAGTTTTACTCCAGTTCATCTTTAGCTCTACTTTGAGACTTTCGCTATTTAGGTCATTTAGTATTTCTTGCATTGTCTCTGCTGTTTCTGAGGCCAGGATAATGCCATCTGCAAATCTTAAATGGTTTAAGTACTCTCCATCTATGTATACTCTTTTGCTCTCACATTCTAGCTTTCTAAAAATGCTCTCAAGGCATGCTGTAAACAGTTTTGGTGATACTGTATCTCCCTGACGCACGCCTTTCTCAGTCTAAATTTTTTCTGAGTCTTTATGTACCCTAAATGTAGCAGATCCTTCTTCATATATATAAATATATGAATTTATAAATGCTATATGCTCCACTGAGTCAAAAGCCTCTTCATAATCAACCAGAGCTAAGCACAATGGATTATTATATTCTGTAGTTTCCTCAGTTAGCTGATTCATTGTGTGTACATGATCAGTAGTCGAATACCCGCTTCGGAATCCTGCCTGTTCACAAGTTGGTTTTTCTCCAGATTTGTAGTTATTCTGTTCGTAAGGACTTTAGTGAAGAGTTTGTAAATGACTGATAATAAGCTAAAGGGTCGATGGTTACTAAGATCTTTTGAGTCGCCTTTCTTGTCAAGCAAAATAACCATTGCATTACACGATATTTTGGGAATGTTTTTCTTCTTTATACACTGGATGAGTGGGCGAGCCGTTTTGAATTTCTACTCCTGCATCCGACAGTCAATCTGCTACTATTCCATTTTCTCCTGATGCTTTAACTCTTTTCATACTTTTAAGCGAAAAATTTTCTTCATTTGGAGGTATCTCTGGTATTTCACTTGTGTCAGTTGAAAAGTTTGCTATTGGTAACCTGCAAATGTCCTTGATGCATAAAATTCTTTGCAAAATTCCTCAGCGCTCTTCATCATCTTCTCTCTGGATTTAATGACTTCATTTTTGTCTTTCAGTGATGTAATTTGCTGTTTTCCTAGTACCATTTTGCTTCGAACCTGTATCAAACCTTTTCCTTTATTGATGGTTTCTTTGATCTGATCCACGTTTCTTTTTCGTTTTTCTTCTCTCTGCCTCTTGTTGATGAGCAGATTTAATTTTGCTCTTTCTATTTCATCTTTCTTTGTATTTACTTTCATATCTTTTCTTCTTTTCATAAGCTCGAGGGTTGTTTTTGAATACTTGCTGGCTTTGGTTGTATTAGCTTTCCCTACTCCCTTAAAAGCTAGCATATCATTCAACTCATCAGTGTCTAACTTAGGATAACTTAGAGCGTAAAATCTGCTCGTTATTTCTAACTTAAAGGTTGCTTTGTTTTCGCTTACTTTTATTGGGCGTATCTTTTTATTTTCAATCATCTTTCTTTCACTTCTGAAACTGAATCTGGCTGTGCAACCCACCATTCTGCGGTCACCTTCTATATGTACTTGTTGGTAACTGTGACATTAGTGATCGTGTTGATCTTATCTGTTACTCCATTTGGGCTTCTCCAGATCCATTTTCACCCTGTTCTTTGGTGAAAAAATGTATTCATTAATCTCATTTTAAACACTTCAGTAAAATTTACCACCATTTCACTCCTGTCATTCCTCTCTCCTACCCTGAATTTTCCCTTACTTACTACACCGTTTCTCGATTTGTCCAGTATTTTTTCTTATTTCATCATCATCACCATCATCATCATCATTACCATCATCATGACCTTCCCACCCAAGGACAGGATGAGGTGTTGATTCAGAAATTAGCAAGGACAAAGTGCGAAAGTGTGGGAATCATCACTGTCAGCATCGTGCCTAGTGAAATGAGCCACAAGCTCTTTCATCATACAAGTCCCAGGAATCCTGATTCCGCCCCACAGTCTCGCCATCTGCACACATGCATTTTTTTTTAGACAGGTGCAGCCCTGTCCGTCCGTTTTCACGAACGTTTTCAGAAACATAAGAACATAAGAAGAACTGATAACTGCAGTAGGCCAGTTGGCTAATCCTAGGCAGCCTGTACAGGAGTGATTAAACTACTGGAATAAGTCAAGTATAACAAAGAAGAATTCTCTCCCCCACGCACCAAACCTTCCAGCCGAAACCGGTAGGAAAAAATGAGAAGGATCACCACACAGTATATAAAGATAGGTGATGACATTTTATGCGAAAGTGCGAAGGGAGAAAAGAGACTATCGTAATGAAACCTCAAAAGGAAGAAGAATTAATTCGTACCGGTTATTAGATTTTTTTTAAAATATCCAATCCTAACTTGTCATTTGCATATCTAGCCTATCCTTGAAACTATCAATTGAAGGGGCATGAATTACTTTACTAGATAGCCGTCCACTACCCTATTGCCAAACAAGTTTTTATCTGTTTCCTTACTAAAACGGAATTTATCTAGTCTGAAACCATTACTTCTATTTCCGTCCTGTATGCTTACTTTACGTACCTTGCTAATATTTTCCTTATTTACTCCTTTCATCCACTTAAACACCTCAATTACGTCTCCCCTTACTCTACGCCTTTCTAGTGAGTGCCGATTTAGTCTTTTCAGTCTGTCTTCACATGAAAGGTTCAGAACATCATGTATCATTTTTATCTGTACATTTTCTTAGGAATTTATATCCATTCTATAGTACGGACACCAAAATTGCACTGCATGGTCTAAATGTGGCCAATGTGGCCTTACTAATGTCAAATAAAGTTGCAGTATTACTTTAGAAGTCCTATTGCTCACGCTTCATGAAATTAATCCTAGGACCCTATGTGCTTTATTTCTCGCATTAATACACTGTTAACTTGGTTTGAGAGCTTTACTAACCATGACTCCTAGATCTTTTTCACATTCTTTTTTTTTAATTTCTTTATTATCCAAACTGTATTTGGTATTCTCAATGGTCCTGTCCACATTAAGTACTCTACATTTTTCCACGTTAAATTCTATTTGCCAGTATTTAGACTATTGGCACAATATGTCGAGGTTCTTTTTTAAGTTAGGGCAGTCGTCAGTTGAGTTACTGATACGCCATATTTTTGTGTCGTCAGCAAAACTGCTAATACTGCAAGTGATTCCTAAGTCTACATCATTTATATACGGTACATACAGGAAATAAAAAGGGGCCTAGTACTGATCCCTGTGGTGCACCGCTAGTTACTAATACCCAGTCTGATTTAGTACTGTTCATAAAAACTCTGCTTTCGTCCCTTCAGCAAGGACGCATCCATTTTAAGATGTCATCGTCAGTGCCATCTGCTCGAACCTTCCCAACGAATTGCTCCATTCCTGAAAAACTTCATCGACTCAAATCCACATCATATCACAGTACATTACACCTCACCACACCACACCATACTTCAGCGACTTTAGCGAAGCCACACCACACCACACAATATGAGTACCACACAACACCACACAATATGAGTACCACACAACACCACACCACATCCCACCACATCATCTTCCCAGACCACAATATGTCACCAAAATGCTCTGAAGCTCCTGTATCTAGAGTATTTTTGTACTTTTTGTATTGCTGTCTTTCTGCGGATGAACATAATGCACTTGCCAATGTCTATATTACTTCATCTTGCCCTGTTAACTGCACTAATCTCTTGTTTTTCCCATTTGCTTCTCGTCCTCGGCTTCTTGCTTAACTTTATCCATCATTTTCATTCGCTTTCTTATCTGCCCCATACGTTCCTCTCTCCCTCCACTTATCCATCCCTCTCTGCCTTCTGCCCCTCTCTTTCCCTCCCTCCCCACCCTCCTTTCTCCCTCCTGTCCCTCTCTTTCCTTTCCCCCCACACCTTCCTCTCTCCCACCCTCCCCAGAGTTCCCTCATAATGCTGGTGAAATCTGAGTCGGGTTGTAAAGATTTCATCGATTGGCGAGTGTGGAGGCTTGGAAGTGTGGGCAGGATGGTGGTAATGTTGCCACTCCACCATATTCCCGGAGGCAGGGGACTCCTAGCATCACTTCTTTCACCTTGATTGCTAGAATTTCGACTGAACAAAACTGCCTCTTGTTAATGTAAATATTTCTAGATGTACCATTACCAGATTAAAGGATTTTGAGGTTTCATCTTAACTGCAGGTCGTTTAATTATGTTGCTCATTGCACCTTGGTATCCTGTTGTTTGTTGTTGATGCAAAGTTTTCCGATATCAGATACATATTAATGGCATACTAGAGATCTTTAAGGCGTACGTTTTATGTAAAATAATTCTCTGAGGAAGAGATGTTACGAAATCTCCTACACCAAGGAGACTGCAGGCCATTGAAGTGGTGAGTGCGTTGTGTTGGATCCCCGATGTTAACTTCTTCAGGCTCCTACGGCTCACTCTCAGTTGAATAAAACTCTTTGGCATCAGCTGTTATCAAACATAAGAGTTTTGTCTATCACGATAAGGTTAATTGTGACTTCATTAACACTCGCAGGCTTCTATACTCCCTCTCAGCGGAACAAAAATCACCTGATGTTTGCTGGAACAGAAGAATAGAGAAGGCGAGACCATGAAGGGGGTATGCAAGAATGAATTTACAGTTCACTCACTATTGTACATACGGGATATTTTATTTTACCAAAGATTTCCCATAGAATAGGCATGGTCAGTTAGGAGAGGCTGGCTAATCAGATTCATAGATGGAAACTGAGCATTAATATATACGTTTTCTGCAATGTACAATAGACTTAATGGCAAAAAAGAATGTTGAAATAAAGCTGTTCATAATGGAGACTTCCTAAACTAGCCGGAGCATGGTTGGGAAAACACAGGTATGTACTGCAGATAACGGCAGACGATTTCATTCAGCTGGGAGTGGATCAAGCAAGCCTGGGAGTATTAATGGAGTACTGTCACAATAAACCTTTTCATTGTTAGTATAAGTCAAGTTTTGTTTTTTTATCTAACATCAGGCTATTTTGTTTTAAGTAAGTGACCTGGGAGTCTAAGAGTATTAACTGATGATGTTGGCTAATTAACTTGCATGAATGTTTCCAAGAATGTTACTGTGTTGACAAAGTAAAGGTGATTATCTGTCAGTAATGAGGTTGTGGTAAGGGGTTTGTTATAATGATGTTGGGGGATTCACTATAATCTGCTCAGTTTAATTTGACCTATAATTACCATCTCTGTATCTTTAATATATATCATTTTAAAAGACGTATTTGCCTAAAAAAATGTAGACAGATGCCATCGATCACATGGGTAAAAATATGCTTTTGATCTCTCATACGCCCACAGCATAAAGTGGAGATACACAGGGTTTGGTGGCAGGGGGAAATAGAAGGTAATGTTGCTCTGTAGGCTGGGAGTGTGAAATATGTTGGTAAAACTGGTAAGATAGGGGCTGTAACTTTGAAGGCTGTGTGAGGTGGGAAGTCGCAATACCGCAGTGCAGAAGTTAGGGGTCACATTTTGTCATTGTCACTTTCATCTTTGTAAAACTATTAATACATTGTCAAAAACTAATGGTTATTCGAACACCAAGTATAAGATTTTTTTTATATATATATTTTCATCAGTATTTCGGTTTAAGCCTTTACCTGCATAAGGGTTTTTGGAACTCAGTAATATCGTCTGCAATTAACAGTACTAAAAAAATAAGTTGTTACTGGTTGATTACATTGTACTTAAGAAGAGTTTATAACCATCTCATTGTTGTAGCTTTCTCTAAGATAAATAATGCATAACAAATGTCGAACATTACAAACTTCATGTGCAACAGAAAAATTATTAAAAGTAAGTAGAATCACTCAGTACAACAGCCGCGCACTTTTGGTCCAGCGCCTCAATATGACTTCATCCTGTGACATTAACCTGCGATGGAGTCCTCTCAAAATAGAATCCCGTCATCGTTGCTTAAGCTTTAACCCTTCCACCAAGTTAGGCTCAAATCAGATTTAAAAAAAAGAAAAAAGATAAAAGATCTGAGTTGAGTGTGCCCAGTGACCTTTTCCTTATTACCTTTCCCAGCAATCTTGACCCCTAGTTGATTGTTCTCAGAATCGAATCTCTTTATTCTTGCCTTAACCTGGACCCTTCACAAAGTTTGGCAAAAATAAATAAGTAAATGAAAAATAATAAATAAACCCATGTAAGTTCCCTTTACCATATGACCGTGACTTTGGCCTAAGGTTTTCAAAAACAATCGATCAACCACTTGTGTGATCCTCAACCGATCCACCAAGTAAGATACAAATAAGAGAACAACTATTTATTCTGTTTACACACAAGTCTAATTTTGCGCTTGCCCCGTGACATGGACCTTTGAATGATTGTTCCTAAGTCTGAGGCCCTTCGTTCTTGTCTAACCCTTAACACTTCCACTAAGTTTGGTTCAGATCGGGTTAAAATTGAGTTGGCCTTCGTCTGTGACCTTGGCCTTTGACATTTCCTTGTGATCTTGACCTTTGACTGATTATTTCTCAAATTGCATCCCTCTATCCTTGTCTTATTATGAGCCCATCTACGAAATTTGTTTTAAATAGGATAAAAACAGTTTAAGCTGACCTTGCTTTGTGTCCTTGACCTTTGACCTATTAGTATAAAAACAGGTCGCCCTTTTAAGTAATCTATCAACACATCCATCAAATTTGCCCCCCCTAAAAAAGATCGGAACCATACAGTTATTTTATTCACATCCAGACGCTTGGGTTGAACTTCTACTTTGCCCTGTTCCCCTGACCTCTAATTGTTCTCAAAACTGAAATACTCCATTCTTGTCTAATCCTTAGCCTGTTCCCTAAGTTTGTTCTAAGTATGATTGAATCTGTTTAGGATGACTTTGCTAGGCCGTATTTTGAGCTATCTCTGTGACCTTGGCCTTTGATATACTGTAAAAAATTAAAAAAAAAGTATGGTTACGCACGGACTATCCCTCAATTTTTCTCCGAGTTTGGTTAAAATCGATTGAAAACTGCACACACACACACACACACACACACACACACACACAAACACACACACACTTTAGGTTCCAAGGACAGCTGTAATCATGTCCACGAATGGCATACACTGCACTCCCTTGCCGGTCAGACTCTAATACAGTTTTCTTCCTCCTTTGTCACCGTTTACCCTGAACTACGTAGGGGAACTTTGATGTCATTGAGACGGTTGAGTGTTGTATGTTAAGCTTAAATTTTAACTTAGCAAAAAACTTATTGTCTATCTGAATGACCCTCGTGCAGTCCATTGCCATTAAGTCTAAACCTTTTTCTTCATATCCTAACTTACAGAACCTTTTCAGTTGGACGACGTAATTTTTTTTATTTAAGTCTTGCTGCACTCAAGCTCTAGGAAAGACCAGATCGTGAAAAGGTTATAGAAGATGGTTTCCCCAAATTAACAAAATCGATATGATGTTGGAAGAATTAAAAAAAAAAACAAATGTCAGTAGTTTCCAGTGTATCCAATAACACTGTCAAACAAATATTTTCCTTCTTCACAAACTGCAAATATCACCCGAGCCATACAACCAGCCACTCCCGCGATTAAGCCCTCACATCATGTAGCCACAATTATCCCCCCACGCCACCACAGCCACCAACTGCCGACTCTGCACTTAATGGGTTTTAATGCTGCGCGTGACCGTGAAGCCCGCAGTCAGAGAGGGGGAGCAAACGTGAGAGCCCCCGTGTCCTTATATATCATTATCGCTACTTAGCAGTCGCTCCATATCGTGTCTCAATCTAGCACTTTTGCTTGTTGTTACCTTCATTGTTTGAGAGAGAGAGAGAGAGGGAGAGAAAACGTGTGCACCTGTGTCATTATCTCTACTAAGCAATCTCTCTACTTCGTGTCTGAATCTAGCACTTTTTTCTCACTCTCGTCTTCTGTTGCGGTACCTATATCAGAGAGAGAGAGAGAGAGATTGCGTGTCCCGAAGTCATTGTCTCTATTTAGGACGCTACCTCGTGCCCCAAACTAATTCTTTTTTCTCGCTTTTACCTTCTATTACCTTCGTCATTCCTTTAAGAGAGAGAGAGAGCGTGTTTGTGGGTAATTCTTTTCACTTTGGACTCTGCTGTGTGGTTACGGTAAGTTTTTCTCACTGTAACCTTTCATCGCTGTGAATCCTTTGGTTGATTAGCATGGCCTCAGATTTGTTATGTAAAAAAAAAAAAAAACTAAGGATGAGAGCCTATCAATTTGTCCTCTCAAAAGAAAACTTAATAGAGAAAAATCCATATATCTGGCCACACTGTGTTCGAAAGCCAGGAGGTCATAAGCAGTGGGAAAGACAATGAGGGAGATATTTCCAGAGATGATCAGGTGCTTATGTGAAAACTGAAGGGTACCAACCAACTCTCTCACTAGAAAGTTGGAGAGAAAAGGAGCAAAAGTGTGTTGCTAAACGGGTGTTGCGTGTCCGCCCTGATGAGAGAGTAATGTAGAGTGTTCAGAAGGACAGTTGGCACAATATTGTCAGTAGATGAGAAAGCGAGATGCAACAATGTGATGAGAGTGGTTGAGGAAAGTCATTAAGAAGGGGAGAGTTCACAAGACGAAAAACCTTTCTCTCAACCCAGTTTACAATAAGGCTCCTGTACAAAGTCGTCAAGTGATCGGAGTTAAATAATGCACGCAGTCGGTTTAGCACACCTAACCTCTGCGAAGCTCTGGTTGTTAGGAGATGCAATGTGAGTTTCCCAAGACAGATTCCTACCTGCCTCACTTCTCTCATCTCTGTTGCATTACAAAAGAGGACAGGGATGTTGACAGAGGAGGACGACACGTATAGACGTTAACTCTTAAGCTTCCGTGATTCGCCCGCTTTTGGTGATGACTGGAATAAAATACTAACGCTAGAATTGTTCCCCCCTCCCCCAGGAGTGACAGTATTATCTCAGTCTCGTGGCAACTCATTTACAGATAAATAAAACCATCTGCTTAAAAGAATACTAGAACTGTCCCGACCTTGAGAGGGTTTATATATAAGGGGGCACCAACAGAGCGGAGAACCTTCAACGTTACCCTCACAGTAGAACGTATCACGAATTATTAGCCTATCACCCAGACGAGAGATAAGTTTCTGGAGGGAATGAAATAACAGAACAACTCAAGAAAGATGGCTCTTAACTCGAGAGTCTTCACAAGAAACAGATTATCCTGCAGAAATCTTAAGCTAACCAAATCAGGAAGTAATGCTATTCATACCCGTAACTCAGGGGTATATAGTACAGCTGACAGCTCTTTTCAGATGTGCAAGCCGGCCACTACAGTATTTACATATATACATTATCGAGGTATGAAACTATTATCTTGACGCTAAACAAGTCTTGTTAAGAAATCAATGTTGTTTTACGTGAAAAACGAAAAAAAAAATGGTTTCTACTGTATAAAAGGTCTATGTACAGTGAAAGTCAGAGCAGTAGGAGGCATGACTTACCGAAATGAGAGTATGAAGTCGGGAAATAAGTATAAAATATCGATGTGTGATAGCTGAAGGAACACAGGGGAAAAAAAGATGAACTATTGAACATAATGTGTATTGTAAAAACTTGCTTCAGTTTCTTAGGGCTACACCGTCTTTAACTTGGCAGGCTGTTGATGGCTTTTTCCAGCAGTTATTTGCAAAGGAAAGGAGAATAAATCAGCCCTTAGCATGAAACCAGAAATTTTAAGCAAACACTAGAAAGCAGCAAAGTCTGAAAAGTTTATGCTGCTCAGAATTATGCATTTTGTACTGCCATATCTTTAGGACTATGAAACGAAATCATTATTTTTTTGTGCACGAAGAAAAAAAAAAACGATGCTAACTCACCTGGCGTCCAGAAGTTCATTAACCTTTTCAGTCCGATTACACATTTTCTTACATTATTCTTGCTAGTAATAGACGATTTCACTCAGCTCAGGACAGATCTTTAACAGTGAAGGTGTTAAGGAAGGATACACCTCACCCCATCAGGTCGAGGAACTCTCTAAGTGTTAATAAAACTGTTTGGCTGGAACAGTTACAAAGACATATGATACATTTATTTGATTGAATTTATTAGTATCAGTATACAGCGATCCAAGGTTGTGTCTAAGGGTACGTCCACACCAAATAGTTGCTGGCGTGGGAGGGCGTGGGCAGGAATTTTGCTCCATTGAAACCCATATAGGTGATCACATTGAACATGGGAGGGTGAGGGCTTATCACTGAAACCCATATAAGTGATCACATTGGACGTGGGAGGGTGAGGGCGAGAACTTCAATGGGTTACGCTGTCAGAAAACTCCCGCTCACGCCAGCATGCACCTAGTGTGGACCCGCCTTACTCTGGCTGTCTTACTCTTGAGGCAAGGGTGTACGTGGGTGGATGCGAGCACTCGAACGTTCATTATGCTCCTTGTGACGAAACCCACGCGGACATCCTACGGCAAAAAGACACGTTCGGCTGTACAGTCATCCACCATAAATTCTTGTCATCATGTAATCCTCCTCTCTTTCCTTCGTAGGAGAGAGAGAGAGAGAGAGAGAGAGAGAGGTTTAGGAACAATGCCTGTCGTGTGCACATGGGTCATTATCGACAATATTTATTTCTAAACCTTAATCTTCCCACAACATACATGCAATCGTCAAATTTACATCCAAGTCCCCAGTGTAAAGCTTGGTAGACAAGAAAATGCAGAAAACAAACTTTGTCCAACAGTCTGACAGACACGAGAATCAAACTCGAAATTTTCCAGTTGCGAGCTGAATACATTACCTCTGCATCACTGGCACGTCTCTTCCCTTCTCCCAGATATACAGGAAGGCGAGTTAGGGTGTCACACTGAACGAAGACATTGTTGGCAGTATGGAGCTTTCTACAGCCTACTCCGTTCACTTTAACTAGGCATAAAATCGGCATCTCTTCATCGTGAATGCTAGGCTTTAACAAGAGATTAACGCTAGAATTAGCGCTAGTCACGATGAAACGCTATGGAAAGAAGTAGAGCCGACTGTCTTATTCTGCCTTTGAGCTACGGGAAAGAAGCTTCAAAATAACAAAAATCTCCTCCAGGTGAAAATGAGTGAATTACCGGTATACCGTTTAAAGGGGCCTTCGCCAGGTGTTCCTTGTTCAGTTTAATAGAGCTTCGAACTAAACCCCCATCAACATCGTCCACTCCGTATCAATAGCTACGGCCTCCCTTCTGCTGCAGGAATAGAAACGGAGGATGAGTTGAAGATCATGAGTGTACAGCCACAACCAAAATTTCGCCGACTCTTATCTACCGGCTGTGACAATGGAAGGCTACATGAACCATTTTTACGTGATAGCAATATGAATCACCCAATAAAAAGGTGTGAGAAGGAAGGGTACTCTGTGGCTGAGGAGGAATGAGAAATATGGAAGGCAGGATACAGTGCTTGAAGGGAATTACCGGGGAACCCTTGCTTATACCTGTATCATATTTGGAGGCTACCTTTCCCCGCCTGCTGATGTATGAGTCATGTGGTGCGGTCACTCCCTGGCAAGCACGTGTCACTGCAGTTGGATTAATGGCACAGCACTTCATAATAATCTTCCACACCTCTTTTCCCACTCTAGGATGGGATCAGTCAGGCTGCAGAGAATTATAGAAAAATAATAGGGGGAGAAAGTAACCAAAAGTCTTCCCAACTGCATAAGCCCCATACTCATTCACTCGTAACGCCCTTAATCTATCTATCTATCTATTGCCAGACGCCTGTATCCCGTAAGGGGTGGCCAGAAACAAATCGACTCCATGTCGCCCTATCCCCCGTCATTTCACTGCCCCGCTCCCAGCTCACCCCCCCCCCCTTCCCATACACCTTTCCACTCCAACTCTCCATCTCCAGCGCCCTTAATCACAGGATATAATTATTCCATAGTAGTCCGTCATCCACAACTATCCCAGCCTATCCCGTCCACTCGCTTCCGTCCACGCCACCCAGTCCTGAAACACCGAAATCAACCAATATACCGATGAGGTTGACTTCTGGCACATAGGCGTGACCTGAAGCGATTTGCATTGACCTCAGTCTGATGGCCTTGATGAGACGTGAAGGGACTGAAGTGGTGCCTGTACTGCCATATCCTCCAAGCGACTGCACTAACTGGGCTTATTTTTGGCTTTCCTAGGGCATAACCAAATCGATTAATATTGATCTAAATCGACTTGATGGACTTTAAATGATATAACAGGACCTAAATAACCTTAATTAGTACTAAATTGCTCTACTTAGTGGACTTGAATACTCAGAGTGGACCTAAGGTGACCTGAATGGATGAGAATGGACTTAAATTAATTTGATTTGGTCTAAGCGAATGTAAAAGACCTAAATGGCCATAAATGACCTGAATGGGCCTAACTGGGGAGGTGTGGTAGGGTGTGGTAGAGTGTGGTGGTGTGGTGTAGTGGAATGGTGTACTGTGATGTGATATGGTGTGGCGGTGTGGGGTGTTGGTATATGGGGTTGTGGTGTGGTAAGATAACGTGCCAGTGTAGTTTGGTGGTGTGGTGTGGTGAGGTTTCGCGGTATGTGTGGTGTGGATAAATGGTGAGGTGTGGTGGCGTTGTGAGGTTTGGTGAGTTGGCGTGATGATGGATTGGTGGGGTGAGGCTTGATGTGTGTGTGTGTGTGTGTGTGTGTGTGACTTGGTGTGGTAGTGTGTTGGAGTGTGATGTGATGATGAGGTGTGGTGTGGGGATGAGGTGTGGTGTGATGATGAGGTGTGGTGTGGTGATGAGGTGTGGTGTGGTGATGTGTTGTGGTGCTGTGGTATGATGGTGTGTTGTAATGGTGTTTTTGGTGGAATGGTGTGTTGTAATGTGGTGATTTACAGTATGTGGTCGTGATTGTGCA
>JAGKTI010028571.1:0-12910 GCA_018397915.1 Birgus latro | reverse complement strand
TTAGAGGAAAGGCCGCGAATGTTACAGAAATGAAGAAGGAGTGAGTCGGACAGTGGTTCCAGGCAGCTCTTAGAGTCGTCACCGGGAGAAGCCTGAGTGATATTTATATTCACCTGGAACTACCTAATTTATATGTATTATCTAGATTTCCTACAACTTATTTCTTAGCATATACATTAGCTGCTGCCATTTTCAACTCTGCTACAGATACACCCAGTTCGCTCTCGTCCTTCTCTGTGAAGTGACGTCCGTCCATTTCTACCGCTTCTGCGCCTATTATAAAAGGCCCTGTGACCTCTGCCCCTACTAAACATCGTGTGGGAAGTGGTAATGGACTGTAGATATATACAAGTGTAATAAAGTACTAGAAATAATAAAGTGTGAGTGTGTATATGAGAAGAAATGAGAGAACACCAGTAGCGAATTAGCAGGAGAGGGAGGCTCGTACGTGCTCGTATTTAACATTACTATCACAGTTTGTTTTTCTTTTTAGTGTGGATTCCAAACTACATGGAAATCATTGAATAGTATTTTTAGTGATAATATCTGGCAGTGGTATTCAGATTAGGGGATGTCGGGATGTGCAAAGTGGAGACTTAGTTACCCAACTTCAGAAGTCTCCACAAGTCCTACGATAATCGACGAGTGCAAAAAAAAAAAAAAAAAATCCCGGAAGAAAGCGGAAGGTATGTGCCATATGCAAATGTAATTATAATATTCTAGGACTAAACTGATTTTTGGCAAATATTTTTAAAAAGTCAGTCGGAGCGCGAATATCCCCTCATGAATGGCACGGAAAACCTCCGACAACTCCGCGGTGTAGGGGTTAAGGAAAAAAGGGTGCAGAATATTTTCAAGTCTCGAGTTTAATCCTACATAAAAGCAAATATTAGTTACTAGAGGATTGCCATAGGATGTAACTGTTTCTTCAGGAAGCACACAGAAAGGAACAGTATTGCCACATCTCTAATTCTTCCTAGAAAAAAGAAATCAAAGTTACGATACCAAATCGATCGTGGGTATGTTCAAGTATCTCAGCCCTGGACGTAAACTAAGTGTGAATTACAAGAAACCTTTCACTTTACCCATTTTTCTCTAACTTGGCCTATAACAAATCTCTCAGTGTGCTGACATAGATGGACAGACTGATAAATTCCTGGTCAATATTTACTTTACGTTCTCCACTGTTTTTGTGGTTTTCTCTTTTTCACCAGCTCTTTTTTATCCTGCGTGTGGTTGATTTATGTTGAATGTTGTTGAAAACGGACATTTTTTTCGACTGATATTAAGCTAGCCTCATCTAACCAAACTACTGGGATTGTAGCGTATTCATATGGGACTACATTGCCTTGCACAACAACTGTCACCCATCCCTCACCAAAACCACTTCGTCCCCTTTGTCTTATGCAGGGATGGATGATGTTGGTTTTATATATAAAATCTAATTTCCGACAAACTGCAGCATCACACAGGATAAAAACAAAGCGATGAGAAGGAGGAAACTCACCGACGAGGAGGAGCCCGTAAAGTAAATATTGCCTGAACTCATTTTTCTCTCCTTTGTCCTAAAACAACCATCTCTCCATCTCCATTTCCCAGTTCTAACAAGAAATTCACGCTGAAATATGATACTAATCACGAAGAAGTGCTATGGAAAGGATGTACTAGACCTGTTTCTCTCTGCTACTAAAATATGTGATATTAGTTGAAGAGAGGAGGAATATCTGATCCAAGTTAAGGTAAAAGAAGTATTGCAATGTCAATAACTATAGTTTAACTGTTTGTTGTAAAAATAATGGTGTGGTACCTACCCTAAAAAATGTCAATTCTTGTGTGAAACCAGTGAGAAGTATTTTGATATTAGGATCAGCAATGACATCTCTGAGGGTCTGGTACGGATGATTGATGTGTCTGACAGCCAGGTGAGACATCAGGTTACCAACATAGCTTTGTGTTAACACCACCATCATCAGCATCCACACCCCTTGTACCACTCGTTCCCACCACCACCTCCCACACGGCGTAGACACATCTGTTTAAAACAGATGCGATTAATATATGAACATCTAAAGCAGGCATATTAGACAAAGGGCAAGTTTCAAGTAGGACATTTATGTTACCTTCTTGAAGGAGGATGCGAATACAGTTGAATATGTTGGTTTCTTGTCTGGGTGGGTGGTTAGTGTGTGGGGGAAGGCAGGAAGGAAGGAGTAGCATGACAGACATCACAGCCAGCAGTGCCGCACCCACAGCCACCCACACTAGCGGTGACAGAGGCAGCAGGAAGCTCCACGGGTCCACCTCAGGGCGACCTCGGGCACCAAAAATTTTATACTGAGTCATAAGCACACCAGGACTGTAGTGCAGATACTCTTTGATGTCCTTCCTGAAGACATACGGCCCACCACTGATATCAGCCTCCTGAAACCGAGGAAAGTTATTGAAGAAAGGTGCAGTTAGCTGAACATACAGACTCGTCCATATATAACGCTCCACTTCCACTCAGTGGGATGATACCTCGTGAGCTGTGGGATGGCCTAGTGAGCGCTGTCACTATCAGCAAGTGTTGTCACTGTCAAACCTGCGTCATTTATTAACTTCCTACTCCTACTACTACAACCGCGCCCACAGTAGCTGACTGAATCGTTCCCACAGAACATAAGTATTGCCACGTGAATTTACTGAAGCGAAATTTCCAGATCACTCGGTATTTTATAGAAATATTTAGATTTTTTAGTAATACATTCGGGTGGGAACAAACATAAACTCGAAAATATGATTATTGGTCAATACAGTGTTTATCAGGAATTGAAACTAAACCATACGGGTTTATGCTGTGTTTAGTGTACTGTAACTTGACATTTTTCTGTGTTGTGCTGACTGATATAGAAAACTCTTATGAATTTAGTAAGTGTACCGTACATTTGAATGAAAGAAAACTGAATATTTGGTTAAAGTTATAGTGAAAACTGTGTCTCTTTCATCTATGTACACTTAGCAACAAAAATCCTGTCATATCCCCTATTTCTCTGTACCTGGGCCTTAAAAAGCTAGGTCCTGTGCTTTTACAGCAACTGACACTGATTACTTTCTTTGCCCCTTGATAACTGTCATCAGTGTCATTTGCTTTAGAGTCAAGAGACTAATATTCAAATTCCATAGGCAGAAAAGCAGGAGAGTTGACACGGCTTTAGTTGGCAATGGTACTCTGTTGTAAGTGTATCAAGGAAACAATTAGCTTACTATGACCTCAGTATACCCACTGTCCATGCATAGTTGTGGGGAGAGTTACACGGACTCCCTTATGTACTTATCTGTCTTTGAACAACCAGCCAGACACAGCAAAGAGAATGCAACACACAGGACCACCAGCTGGTCTATGGACCGAATACATCAATTTGCCCTGTGATCTCAACCTTGCACAATTTTATTCTCAGAATCGAATAACTTTATTCTTGTCTCATCATCAGCCCATCCACAAACTTTGGTTTAAATCAGAGGAAGACTGTTTGACCTGACTTTGCCTAGTGACCTTCTCCTTTGACCTTTACCTTTGTTTTCAAAATAGATCTTTTTCCTTGTGTTAACCTCATCTCTTCCACAAAGTTTAGTGTACATCAGATGAAAAATGTAAACTGACTTTGCCACATGATCCTGACCTTAGGCCTATTAATCTAAAAAAAAAAAAAAATCAATCTCTTTGGTGATCCTCAACTCATCCACCAAGTTTGATCCAAATCAGATCAAAATTATTTCGATTATTTTGTTCACACTCACACACACACACAAACGAATCGACTTTTCACTTTGCTCTGTGGCATCGACCTTAAATTGATTTATATTTGAAAATGCTCTTCAATCTTGTCTGACAGTTAACCATTCCACCAAATTTGGTTCAAATAAGATCAGTAACATTTGAGTTTACCTTGCCTTGTCCCATAGGCATTTGACTTTTTCCTGTGGCCTTGGCATCTGGCTGATTATTATCAAAATCGAATCCTCTTCTTTCTGCATACTCGTCAGTCCCTTTACAATGTTTGATCTAAATCAAAAGTAATGTATTTAATTTGACCTTGTTGAGACCTCGGCCTCTGACTAATTGTTCTAAAAAAACACTGTGTTTACTTCTTGTCTACCCAACTGAGTGGAGTCACCTTGACGTGGTGTCTGAGCTTTAAGCGTGGCCGAGGGTGCCACATACTCTGGAGGCCTGCCTACCTTTGTAGGGTTCAGCATTTGTCGGCCTCGTAGACCATATACCCCCCTACATCAGTGGTTGAGGAGGCCTACTGGTGATGCTGCATGTCCCTGTCCATTTTCCATCTTTGGTGGGGCCTTTATCCTTTCATGTGTTTGCCGTGTGTGACGTCCCGTAATGCTGGAAAACGGTAGTCCTGGGGGTTCAACGATGCTTCACGATGCATTCTTCATCTAGGAACACACCTCATTGGTCCCCTATTCTTGCTAGATAGGCGACCTGGTTGGGCCCAACTAGGCCAATAGGCTGATCACTTGTTGGCTAGGGTCAAGTGAGCACTGGGGGTTGCCTGGTGATGCCTATCATCCTTGTGTTACCATTGTTCTGGTTTCCCTGTGATTACCTGCATGTACTTCCTCAATAAGTATACATGGGTGAGACAGGAGGGTGGAAGGGTTCTTGACAGAACATTGATGGACTATGTGTCTGTGTCCAGGAATGTAATAAGAAGATTGTTGGATGTGAAAGTTTTGAAAGGGGAGGGTGGAGGTATGGCTGACCACTACCTAGTGGAGGGAAAGTTGAGAGTAGGTAAGAGATGGGTGAGAGCTAGGAGAGTTAGGTGTGACAGGGAGGTTTTGAAAGTGAGTGAGTTGGATAAAAGAGGGAAAATGATAGAGTTCCAGGAGAAATAGAGAGATGAGTGGAACGCAGTGAAAGATCAGGAGAGTGGCATGGAGGAATGGCAGTTGTTTAAGAGTGATGTGGTGGGGCATGCGGAAGAGGTGTGTGTGGTGTGAGACGAGTGGGTGGTGGTGTAAGAAAGGGAAGTGAATGGTGGTGCGGGGAAGTAAGTATGGCTGTGGCTGAGAAGAGACGTGCATGTGAAGTGTGGTTGCAGAGGAAGGATGAGGTGTCATATGGGAGGTATAAGGAAAAGAGGAATAGGGCAAGAAGGGCTGTGTGTGATGCTAAAGTGGCAGCAGATGAGAAGTGGGGTAGGTGATTGACAGAATTTTCAACAGAATAAGAAAATGTTTCGGAAGGAGGTGAAGAGGGTGCGAAAGGGAGAGTTTGGAAAGGAAGAGCGAGTAAAAGTAGAGGATGGAAGGATGTTAACTAAGATGGATGCAGTAAGGAAGAGATGGGCGGAGTATTTTTTTAAATGTAGAGGAGGCTGAGATTGTGGCAGATGGAAGGGTGCAAGGAATAGATGTGTTGGAAGAGTTGAATCAATCTTTGATCACGATGGAGGAAGTGCAAGAGGCAGTAGAGCAGTTGAAAACAGGGAAAGCTGCAGGTGTGGATGGGTGTGCTGTGTAATGCTTGAAAGGTGGTGGAGCAACTATTGTTGACTAGTTAGTAAGATTGTTGAATGTGTGCTTTGTGCAAGGTATGGTGCCAGTTGACTGGGCAAGTGCTTGTGTGGTCCCACTGTATAAAGGTAAGGGTGATAAGTATGAATGTACTAGCTTCAGAGGTATAAGTCTGTTGAGTGTTGTAGGTAATGTGTATGGTAGAGTGTTAATTAAAAGAGTCAGAGAAGGTACAGAGGGAGTGCTTGGTGATGAGCAGCGTGGCTTTAGGAGAGGGAGGAGATGTGTGGATCAGGCATTTGCTGTGAGACAGGTGTGTGAAAAGTATTTAGCAAAAGGTAAGGATGTGTTTTGGGCATTCATGGATTTAGAGAAAGCATATGATAGAATTGATAGGGAGGCTTTGTGGAATGTTTTAAGATTGTATGGGCTTGATGGCAGGTTACTAAAAGGAGTGAAAAGTTTTATGTAAATAGTAGAGCGTGTGTAAGAGTGGGAAATACTGTGAGTGATTGGTTTCCTGTGAGAGTGGGGTTGCAGCAGGGATGTGTGATGTCACCTTAGTTGTTTAATATTTATTTGGATGGTGTTGTAAGGGAGGTGAATGCAAGAGTGTTAGGTGGAGGACTGAGTCTGGTGAATGTTGATGGTAGAGAGTGGAATATGAAGCAGGTGCTGTTTGCGGATGATACTGCACTAGTGGCTGATTCAGAGAAGAGATTGAGACAGTTGGTTGAGGAGTCTGGAAGGGTGTGTGAAAGGAGGAAACTGAAAATAAATGAGAATAAGAGTAAAGTGATGAAGTGTATGAGGTTGGTAGATGGTAGGAGGATGAATATAGTTTTGAATGGTGAGTTTCTTGAAGAGGTAGAGTGTTTTAAGTATTTAGGGTCACATGTTGCGGTGGATGGAAGAATAGATGCAGAAGTGAAGTTTAGAATAAATGAAGTTGGAAAGGTGCAGGGATAAATGAAAAAAGTGTTTAGAGATCGTTCGCTTAGAATGGAAGTAAAGAGAAGGCTGTATGAAGGTGTTGTGGTACTGACTGCATTATACGGGGCTGAAACATGGAATATGAGTGTAGCAGAGAGGAAAAGTTTGAATGTAATGGAGATGAGGTGTCTGAGGAGTTTGTGTGGAGTGACGCGTATGGATCGAATTTGGGCATATGGAGAGAATGGATAATGAGTGATTGGTGAAAAAGATAACTAGATCTGATGTGAGTGGTGTAAGGCTGAGAGGAAGACCACGACTTGGATGGATGGACAGTGTGAAGAGAGCGTTGGATGTGAGAGGGTTGTCTGTTGAGCATGGAAGAGTGGCTGTGAGTGATAGAAACGAATGGAGAGAAATTGTGAATGAATAAATGATGACGCAGCCCTGAGGAGATATTCTCCCGCATATTGTCTGATCAGCTGATCAGGTCAGTTGCAGGTAAGGGGATGGGTCCATTATGATGTGGTAGGGGTAAACCAGCTTTCCTGTCAGGCCCTGCTGCGGATGTCACTGATTGCACTGCGTAGTTGACCGTGGTGCGGTGAGGATCTGTCCCTTCTCCCCTTTGGGGTTAAGATGCGATTGGATGTGTTTGAGTAGATGAGTAAATTGGAAGTGTGTTGACCTGTCTCAGCTACCTCCTTTTTCTTGGGGGAAGCAGCCTAGGTATATAAATAGAGAGACTCCCTCAATACCTATAGGGTCACCAGCGGTGTTATCCCTGGCATATGACTTCCGTTTCTTAGGCTTCATGGTGGGTGGAGGGGTGGGGGAATGAGGTTTTTTGTTGCTACATATGGATTTTCTAAACAGAAATACTGCTGACAATGGTGAATCTGTTCTTGGATATTTTTCAGACTCTGCCTTCTTTATTGCCACTCTGGAGCCTTTCCAGGCCTCTGGGGATTATCCTCCTCTGCCCCAGTGTTCAACTCAGACTGCAAGGTGGTTCCATTGGGTTGGTTTGGTTCTGGGGTTCGGTTCACAAGACTTAGTGCCAAAGACTTACCCACAATATCTAGTACTGAAATCCTCTGGAGATGGATCAATGCCCGATATTGACATTATTGAATTTCATCATGCTGTTGCTTCTGGTTGTGGCAGGGAACCTAAAGTATCTTGAGAAGGGGATGGAAGTATCCTTACTGAGGTCACTTCCCAAGAAGAGAGCTCCTGATTAATGGCTTTGACCTCAGTTTCTTGAGCAGATGTTTCATGTGTTCCACACGATGCCTTTAACTGATGTAAGGGTGTAATTTTTTCTTGTGACTTCCTCCAGTTCTCAGAGGCACGATTGTTAGAGGAAATGCAATCTTCTGGTGTCGTGACTGTTGAGTGTAGAAAATAAAAATTGTCTTAATCCCGACTCTGACGTTGTTACTTACATTTGAAAAGTTAACCTTACCTGCTTCTTTGAAGCTGGCATAGCTGTCACATCCTGTGAAGCCATACGTGCCTATCCCAAAGCAATGTTTCCATTGTCAGGGCTATGGAAATGTTAGCCAATTTCTCTGCAGTGCACAGGCAGACCTTCTTGGTGTCAGTCTCCTGTGGTGTTGCTTCCTGTGAGGCTATACATGCCTATGCCAAAGCAATGTTTATATTGTCAGGGCTGTGGAAAGGTTAGCCAATTTTCCTGCCTTCCTTGTGTCTGTCTCGTGTGGTGGACCAGGTCATACCAGTGACTATCCACTACCCCTTAAATGCTATCACTGTATGCTATAAATTCTACAAACTACTCTCACTACTGGCTTGAGGAGATTTTCCCCATTCGAGCACACGAGAAGGTTTCGTTTCCTGAAGCTAAGAAGAGATCCCAGACTCTCATTTTCCAGCCAGGGGTTACTTATGCTTCTGTCCATTCTTGAATGCCAGTGTGCCACCATATGCTTCAGAAGTTGCCTCAACCCATTCCAGTGCCAACTCTTCCAAATGGTGATTTCCTGGATGCTCTTCCCAGCATTTGTACTGGTTGTGAGACTGATGTTCGCCCACCCTCTTCTCTGACTGTTTCTGCCTAAACTTCGGTGGCTGGGGTTTGCTCATTTCCGTGGTGGTGGCAGATGTCCATGTTCACGTGTCTCCTTGCCCGGTCTTGTCTACTACGACAGAAGTTCCTTCTGTACCCGGAAACGACCGTCGTGGTTCTTCAGAGTTCTCTGAGCATAACGACCATCCACCTAAGGTCTCTGTTGTGGAACCTTGTGTCGGCCTCACGGCTGATCCCTCTGGCCTGGAGGCTTTAGTATATAGCCAGGTGGAGGATAAAGTTGATGGTTCGCTTGTAGTCTGATCCTCACCTGGGGATGGTGTAGCACAGTCCGTTCGCACTTCAGTTCTGCCACATACCATTTCATCCTTACATGGTTCTGGTTGTTCGGACTCAGCTTCTAGTTCTGTGGGCTCTGGTGGTGGTAGTGGCCATCCTACATCACCCTGGGCGGCTTCCAAGTGTCGAAGCTGCCTGGTGCCGAAAATGATATTTATCTCGGGAATATTATCCTCCCGTATTTAATACTGTGGTAGCGTGAATCATTCAGACACTGGCAACGCGCGACTTGAGTCTTCACTATACACCACTATACACATGTACTTAGAACTGAGAACTGGAAGAAGTGAAAAAATGATATGGCTTTTCTAGGCTTTAATTACAAAACAGTATTCACAAGATATTTACATACAAAAGTCATGAGGTACTTTCCCACCTCATTTCACTTCATATAAAGTTCCGTGCTAGAAACCGCACTAAACATCTACACTCAGTTCACTTTATTACTAACACAATATTAATTAATCAAAGCTCTCATAAAAGTTCTGTGCTTTAAAAGCAATCTTATATATTTAATCCTATAATAATTACTAGTGCTGTTATAAATAAAGCACTCTCTTTATTCACTTATATATATAAAGTTACACTGTTACATTAGTACAAGAAAAACACATTTAAACATTTAAAGTCTTTTCTCCTTCCATTTCTAACTAGGAGTCCTTTTTACCAGTCCCAGACGACAGACAAATATAATAGCACTGTTCACCAGTTGTACCCGCGATTACAATAAGCTTGTACTTTTAACTCACGGTTAACAGAAGTGCTTTCATGTCGTCCCTAGAACTTTTACTCTCGGCTACACAGCGACGTCCCTCGCGACGTGTCTCCGCCCCAGGCTATGTCAAGCTGCGTCCTCCCATCATGGCGTCACCCAGAGCTCTGCTTAGCCCCAAGTCTCAACTGAACTCTGTACCCTATTCTGGCCTCAAGGGTTGCCAATGTTCACCAGCAGGTCACACGGTTGCGAGGTGGGTGATGGCCTCACCCACTCATCCACCGCCCTCATCCACACGTCACCCGCGTGTCATCCACCGTAGAGGCCCTAGCAGAACGCTGCGTCAGCTTGCGTTCCCACGGCGCAAGCTCCATAGTCAGCATGTGCTCTCACGCCCTGAACTGCATAGTCAGCACTTGTCTGCATAACCAGCTAACCAACACCACCATCACTCCTCTCTCTCTCTCTCTCCTCCTTCCATTTACTCTACTTTCTCTCTCTCTCAACCTTGCTTCCTTACTCCACGTCCCTATACTTATTGTCCGCAGCTATACGTAGAGTCGACATTGAATTCCCTACTCTTTCTCTTCTGTCCGTGTTTCACTCTAAACTCACATCCAGCACGTGTACTCGTCTCCACACCTGTAACAGCTGTGTGTCTGCTTGCATCTGCCTGAGGGGATGCTTGTCGGCTTCCTGACATTTCTCCCCCCAAAGATGAAATCACACGTCCTCGTCGTGAGTAGAGCATGGTGGGGTTCCGTGCACGTCGACGTCTGAGTATGGACTCAAGTCTGCAACATGTACACCTACAGCCAGTAGTGTAACACTTATAAAGGATATATGCGGGCAGGAGAACCAGAAAGAGAGCTATTCCAGCATGGACATAGTACCAGAAAAAGGTGGAGGAACCGAAGGGTTTGAGAGGTTCAGTCAACTGCAACTGACTTTGATATTTAAGGAGATCATCCAGAAACAGAGGAGTAATGTTAAGGTTAGGTCCTAAAGTGGGTAAGTCCTTGATAGCTGTAAGTTCAGCATGTGTGAGTGAGGTACTGAGGTTTAGGAGATGGGGGTAAACAGTGAGCTTAGTTTCTTCAGTGAGAGTTGCATAAGCAGGAAGGGGCAAGGCTTCACTGTGGGTGCTACAGCCATCTTCCAAGACCAATTTACCTACTCCCTTAACAATTTGCACCGTCTTCCTGATGGGATTCACTGCACACTTCAACGTGAAATACAAAGGTTGTGCTGTCGAGAAGCACCAATGATTTTTCAGCTTCACAAAAACTGGGCTGAATGAAGTTAAGATTTCTTTCCTACAGAGCTTTGTGGCATTGTTTCTGTTGAGAAAGGAATCACTCTCACAAGATGGGGTCACAACATGATAGACGGATCCCAAAGGTTCACAGATCACCACGTCCTGGTGGTCCCTGCAACTGGTGAAATCTTGAAACAGCACATAATAGAGGCGGTCTTCCGTGAAAGCAGGGAAGTTATACTGGTGAAGTACTCTCACGTAGACCTCCGTAGCAGGCATACTGTAAGGAAGTGAGGTGATCCTAAAGATGTCAAATACATCAGAAGGGTCACCCAACACTGGTATTAGTAAGTAAAAGCACACAGCTGACATGTAACCTCGAGGTACAACTTTGATGATGTCACGGTACAATGCTAGATATTCTGGCCTTGCTGGGAAAAGTAGACCCGGCTCTTTGAGTGAGATATTCCCCATTAATTCCAACCAGATTTCGTTAGGGACAATATCTAAACTCAGCCTAGCCTGAAGCATTTCTTGTATGCCCAACTTAATTCTAAAATGATCAGCTATGATGTCAGACAGGGCGAGTTGAAGGTTAAACAAAGCCTCATACATCTTTACTTCATTCTCCAACTCTAAGGTCTTCAATGAATACAATCGTATGATACTGTAAGAAATATTTGCAGCCTTCTGTATCTTCAACAGTGCTGCCTGCATATATGACACGTTCCTTATTGTACTATTCAATACCTTGGAATGAACATTTAATACTGACCTCTCCTTCTCTGACATCGTCTCACGGCTCCCTAATCTAGCATGAATGTCATCAACCTGTTGTTGAGTAGCTGTTCCAAACAAAACATTGGCAAACTGCCCCAATATGTCGATCGCACCCCTCTTGGAGCGACGACTCCATGGATGATCTGACATGAGATAGTCTATGTAATTGCTCAAATCTTGATAGCGAGTATCAAATTCAGTCTGAAATGCATGCACAGTATTCCGTAATGAAGCAACTAGAGCGCTGCCATTATCCATGTGGCCTATTCCACAATATTGCATCACCCAAGTCGCGAGCAACACGTAAAGGTTGGAACAACTCCTCCTTATTATGTACAAATGGAACTACATAGTTATTTCCTGTAATCATCAAACGACCTGCAGGTGAAAACACCAATCCCAAGTTGGCAGGTGTCTCCTCTCGTGGTCCTATCGATTCCAATTGGGATGGACTCACCCAAACCCAAGCAATCATCTGCAAGAGATTTGTAAAACTATAACCACAAGTTCACCTGACTATCATTTATTCACTTAGTAAAAACTACATGTCTCCTGTGTTGTCCTCAGTCACTTCAGTCTGTGTTTCAGTCACACCAGGTGCCTCTGCTTGTGCAGTCTGATATTCAATAGGTCTATCCATACACAACGGGTAGTCTGGGACACTAGAATGTGACCGCAGACTGTATCTACAAGGTGGCGGAGTGTGAGGTGTGGTATGGTGTGGGGGTGAGGGAGTGGTGGCTGGCCTTGACTCAGTGGCGGCTGGCCGCAAACCCGCCGAGTTGCCAGTTACACCATTACCTGTAGCCTGACTTACTTGTGGAGGAAGCAAACTGAAGTCAATTACAGGCCCTGGGATAGATTCTTCCTCATTTATTTCCTCACCTGCACTTTCCCCTTTAATCCCCAGTCTCTCCACCTTCATGAATAGGATAAGCCATACTTGCATTACGATTTTGCTTCTTCGTAATACACTCCTCCTTGACCACCTTCACCCTGTCAGTGTGTAAAGTGGTTACTTTCCCCCCTTGTATAGGACGAACCTTGATAACAACATCATTTACCCGATCAGCTACACGATAGGGTCCTGTAAACAAAGGTTGCAATTTCCTTGCCACCCCCCTGGCAGGAACAGTCTTCACATAGAACGGTCCCCTACCATAAGTGGTTTCATTATACATCGCTTTGCCCTTCTGTTCTCGTTCTCTGTGCTCGCACAATCGAGAAAATCCTGGCATCTTTCGAAAATCTTTGTTGCCATGGCGGCAAATAAATTAGGTTTATCCTCAAGGTTGTACTTCAAAGATGGGTCCTGCAC
>JAGKTI010028570.1:0-12911 GCA_018397915.1 Birgus latro | reverse complement strand
GGTGGAGGGTTAGTGCCCCTCCCCGGAAAACAAATAACTCAAAGTCAAATGGCCACCCCTTACGGGTTTATGGTGTCAGGCAATAGATAGATAGATAGATAGATTGTTTCTTCCTTTGTCGTCCACCTCAGGAATCACTTTCACCGTGAATTTCGTCATTGACGAGACCGTGGCGAGACATGTATTAACTGGCCAGGTCACTGCTAACAGGTGAGTTGCTGAAAAATGGCATGTGGGGGGGAGAGGGGGTCAGGTGGGGCCAGGCAGTAACCCTGCATGACGGTGGGTAGAGGAAGGTCTCCCACATATGCCTACCAAAAATCACCCGTAAAACTTGAAAAATGTGCAAATGACGAATCTTGCAATTGCATAACGTATGGGTACGTCGTTGGGTGTCACTGTGACAAAACGTGGCAACATACCCATACATCGACGGGATGCCTCGGGTTATATGTGTCGGTCAGCACGGGGTGTGGTCACCACATGCAGCTACGCAAAAAGTAATCCTACTCCCAGTACTGGACACCATTTCACGTAGTATGGACTGCTGAAGCCTCTCCGTCTCTTCTCGATAAGTTGTTGTCTGTTTTGTGGTTTGGGGTCATGCAACGAAATGTACCTCTTTTCACACACATGTTCAGTTGGTTTAAATAGGATGAGAAGGCATGCTGACATTCTCAGACTGCAGAAACTCAGTTGAGACTAGAGCAACATTGGGATGAGGGTTACTTGTTGCAACATTGTTATGCCTGGATGGTCCCATAAAAACAGGATCACATGGGGCCTGATAACTCTGTCGACGTATCCTCGAGCCATCAGGTTGCTTTCGATGATCAGCAGAGGTGTTCTGTTGTCGGCTGGAATGCCTGCCCATGCCATGATGTTGGGTCCCTGTTTCATACAACAGTTAGTAAAACATTCATTACGTCACCTCCAAACACACAGGCGTCAGTCAGAGTGATCCACACAGAAACAATATTCATCAGGGAAGAAAACAGCTTTCCACTAATCTCTCGTTCAATGTGCATGTTAGCTATACCACTGTAGTGTGTACTGATGACAGACGAGCAAAATATCCAAACCCCTTACAGGTTAATGTGCTTTTAGGTCCAATGACCGCAGTCGTCGCCGTATGGTAGACTTTCCTATCCAATGATATTGTTGACACTAAGGCTCACTTGCTGTTTATGCTGTCAACCGGAATCTGTCCCAGAGATGCAGCATCCGGATGTGGTGCTCTTGATGTTCTGTTGTGACACGTATTCTTCCGGGATGCAGTCAGTTGTCAGCTGAGCTTGTTGCATTTACCTTTTGCGAATGAAAGTATCGCTACGTCTCTAGGTCATTGCATTAACCCGCCGAGTCCCACCGACGTACGATGCACGTCGCTACATTTTTCTGCGGACAAACCCAACGACGTGCATCGTACATCATGCAATTGCAAGGTCCATTGTGTGCACATTTTTCAACATTCGCGGGTGATTTTTGGTAGGAATATGTGGGAGCCCTTCCTCTACCTGCTGTCAAACGGGGATACTGCCTGGCCCCACCTAACCTCCTCTTCCTCCCCCCTTCCCCCCACACTGGGCAATTCACCTGTTAGCAGTAACTTAGCCAGTAAAGGTATGTTGCCCCACGGTCTCTCCAGTGACGAAATTCACGGTGAAAGTGATTCCTGAGGTGGAGAACAAAGAAACAAAGAAGCTAGAGGTAGAAACAAACAGAAGTGATGAGGTGGTAATGTCGTAAAGGAAGGTGCCATATACTGGGGATATGGGTGAGTGAACAATGCTTATAAACGCCTATATTATTGTGTGAAAACCAATATAGACATGTACTACACATAAATTCATACCAAATAAATGAAATAAATATGTAATTTAAAGTGGCTTGAATTAGTTAATCCTTCCATAGTTCGTTTTCTTTAGCCAGGTACCCTGAAAAAGAAGGAAAACATAAGGTTGCGTGGCACCTGTATCAACATTTTTTACCTCAGGATCGCGATTTCTCTATGAATTTTCGATGTTTCTTACCAAAAGCGAAGGTTTCAGACAAAAAACAAAAAGTCAAAACTCGGTCGGGACCTGGGGGTAGGCTTGGTAAAAAAAAAACGGTCGGGACTGGACTGGTTAATGTGTAATGGCGTGGAGAGGAGGACTAATTTTTGCCACAAGACCGGTGTGAGATCAGGACGTGTATGTGTGTCTGCCTTTGGAGCCGACTATGGCTTTGCTTTCAACATGATAACTTGCTCAGCTACTAGAAAAACTAGACACTGTTGAATCCAAGGCATGCCTTGTGGCACTATCACTGAGCCCTTTTTCTAGTATTCTTGGAAAGAGGCTTGGCAGGGGCGGATGTTGTAAGGATCCATGTAAGCCGGGAACAGAATCGGACGAGAGACATAAGAAAACATTGTCCTACACCTGGCAGAGTCACAAAGACGACGGAGGTATACTAGTTACAAGTGCTGGGAGGTTATCCCCACCCTTTGGTGACAAGATCAAGTGGCGGCCACTTCAAACTGTGGTGCGAAAACACTTGCGGTTAAACCCATCACCTGGTGCCCACCATCCACCAATTTCACATCGGATATAACCGTCGCCTGGCGCTTAGGTGCTAAGGCTTATTGATGTTCAAGGCATGATAAAGTGGCATGAAAGCAATCTTGCAAACACTAACAAACCATATTCCACTTACACACGACTAAACCTTCATCCTAGAAGTGAAACAGGCACATGTTCCATACCCACCAATAGGCAGAGAATGGAATGGGGTGCAAAGATTAATCTCTTCTCTAAGTCACTGCTTCCTGAACAAAGCCAATCTCTTTGTTCAGATGGGTGTCGTATGAGTATATGGTTATACCAAAGCAAATCATTGTTCAAAACAGGAACTGATGCAGAAAAAATGTGCATTTTCATTGACTCGCAATATGTGTTTACTGAAGGAGGTGTGTGGCAAGACCCACCACCTCATTTTGAATATCATTTTTCACAATAATAGAGCAGAGAAAAGAAAAACAAGAGGAAGAAGTTCTGCAATATGGGAGTGTGACAGTCCAGTAATAAGCACTACCAGATGCCCCTGTAGCGCGGGGGAGGGCATTGGGAGGAGTGGCACAATGGATGCAACTTCGTCTGAGCCTTTGCACGGGAGGCAACATTCCTGACTTGTAGGCGAGGTTCTTCATTTGTAATAGGAGGGTTACATTAAGTGACAAGCCAAATGGTTTCCTGTACACCAGGAAACCATTTGCTGCGCTGAGTGTTAACCATGTAACCAAATTATGGCGCCTGGTGGTTTAGTGGGTAATTAAGGTGCTCCAGTCGGATTGATCCTGTGTAGGTTTATATCCAAGGGATGGTTAGAGTTTCTAGCTCACATAATGCCACTCAGGGATGAGTGAGGCTGGTCGCTTTCATCTTAAATGTCAGGACCAACTTGCGTGGCCCCGGACTCCTATGCTTCTCTTGGTGCAATGTAGGATTGGATGATGGATGGTGATGGTTTAATAATTCTAATAGCTTTGTTCTGAATTTTGCCCAGCTGTTAACGTTAGTGCAACCTCTCCACATCCACTCCACAAGGATGAGCAATATTCCAGCTGAGAGAGCACATGACTCTTGTAAATTATTACTAACTGCTCGTCAGTGAAGAAGTTACGGACTGCACAATAATCCAAGATTCGTTGAAGCGGTTTCAGCAAGTGACCTAACTTGAGAGGCCTAGCTAAGGCCATTATTAAGTGACACACCGACAAACTCAATACTTTTAGAGACAGGAATAGTAGAAGCATTGAAGGTAGTATAAGAATCAGGCAATATCTGTATATTAGTAAACCGTATATATATTTTCCTGGTGTTAAATGATTCAGTGTTATCTTGTCCCCATTCACTGATCTTAGATAAGTCTTGATTTATGGACATTGTTGTACTGAGTTGTGAGATTGAGGTATTATACTTTGTGAATGTGTGTTTCAATGCAAATGAACTGTGAAGTGTTGAGTCGTCTGCAAGTGAATGAATGGGATTATGGGAGACAGATAAAAGATTATTAATCTGAATTAGGAAGAAGCCTGGAGCCAGAACTGATCATTATGGCTACGTCATTATTAATCGAGTGGAAATTTGACTATACATCATCTACTTTTATCTTTCTGTCACAGAGAAATGAGGAAATCAGAGGAACAAAACATGGTAGGCCATATGTACTCTCTATGCTTTTACAACAAAGATCATTTCAGTTCATTTCATATATGTATGGTTTGTTTATTTTTTTATGCTTTATTTACCATGAGGAGTAGACTGTAGCACCACTTGAGCAGGGCACTACTCCCAAGGTGGATGGAAAGCTGATGACAGGGAGAGCTGGAGCATCCGTTTCATCAGCCCACGGGACTAGTTCCTGACCATCCCCCTTTGCTGAAGTTTCTCAGTGTTTCAGTAACACAGAGTCGGCTGCCAGCATGCTCTCCAGTACAAGTTTCTCTAACTGTCAGCACCAAACTACATACACAGTACACACGACACTTCCTTTTCAATTTTTTTTTAAAAAAAGAGAGAAATGGCGGTATTCAAACAGGCCTCGGAAGCCCCGGGGGGGGAAGCATAAATGCCCTCACAATCCGCCCCTCTCCCGCTGACGACTCAACGAGATGCATGGAACTAGTGTCTGACTAACTCCTTCATTTCTGCAAAATTCGCGGCATTTCCTCTAGTTTTCGCTTCGTTGAGCACCACCTCTCCTCCTCTAAACCTCACCTTCTCTTCCTGATGGAGACTTGGCTGTCTCAGGCAACTGATAGCAAACCCTTTTCCGTATCCTCCCACTTTCTCTATACTCATTTCAAAGCCAAAGGTGGTGGTTGTGTATATGTATGCAACGACTTATCTTGCTCTCGTGTTCCTGAACTTGATTCTTCTGAATTCTCTACTCTCTGGCTTCGGCTTTCCTGTCATTCTCAGAGAAAATGAATCTGCGCTGTTCACTTATCCCCTAATACTACTGACTATGAAAAATTCGTCGACTATCTTACTTCTGTGATGGAACACATTCTATCCATTTCTCCTTTCTCTGAAATCTCCATTCTAGGAGATTTCAATGTTCACCACCACCTTTGGCTCTGCTATCCTTTCAGTGATCCATCTGGTGAACAAGCCTACATCTTTTCTATCGTTAATGACCTAGAGCAGCTTTTACAGCACCCTACCCGTATCCCTGACCATTTTGGAGAGAGCTCCAACATACTTGACCTCTTCCTTACAACTAATTCTTCTGCTTACACTGTTAATTTTTCCTCTCCGTTGGACTCCTACAATCACAACCTGATTACATTAACCTTTCCTGTCGCTCTGGTACGGCCTGTGAACCCCCCAAAGAAAAGTCGATGGTAGCAATTTGGAGCTGCGAATTGGGAGGCCCTCAGGCAGTACTTCTTTGATTTTCCCGGGTATGATTATTGCTTCCATGGCCGGGAGCCATCTGAGTGTGCCTTGCGCATTACGGAGGTTGTTCTCTCGAGCGTGGAAGCATACATTCCCTTTTCATACCCTTTGCTAATGCAAGAAAGCCTTGGTTTAATCACGCTTGTTCTAATGCTATCCACAACAATAAAAGGGCCTATGAAAGGTACCAGAGTCAACTCACCTCTGAATCATAACTTTTTTATGTTTCTGACTGAAATTGTGCTGTTTGTTCTTTGCTCTACTAAAAATAATTTTATCCGTACTAAATGCTCTCAACTCTCCAACTCAAATTCTTCCCGCTCCTTCTGACACCTTACCAAAGCCTTTCTAACAACTTTATCTCATCATCCTTCCCTCCTCTTTTCTACTCTGATGGCCCAGTAGCTATTTCTTCTACTGAAAAAGCAGATCTTTTCACTCAGACTTTCTCCTCCAATTCCACCTTAGACGATTCTGCTGCTGTTCCTCCATCACTTCACCCCTCTGACTTCCTCAAGGCTGACATTAAAATTTCTTCAGCTGATGTATTTTCTGCCATCACTGGCCTCAATACTAACAAGGCATATGGGTCTGATGGAGTTCCTCCTGTTGTCCTCATGAACTGTGCTTCTGTTGTTACACCCTGCCTAGGTAAACCCTTTTGCCTTTGTCTATCAGTTTGTACCTTTCCTTCTTGCTGGGGGCACGGTGGCTCAGAGGTAGAGCATCAAGTGCGGGACCGGGGGGTCGCGAGTTCGAGCCGCGCCCGGGATTGCCGTGCCGCTAGGGGTAGAGCCCTCCTGTTACCTAGCGAGGCTACTGTATATGATCTCACTGTAAGGTTTAGCTCGGGGGATTCTTTAATCTTTTTTTTTCCTTCTTGCTGGAAGTTTGCTCATATTCAGCCAGTCCCAGAGAAGGATGACCATTCCCAATCCTCTAACTATCGTCCAATTGCTTTAACATCCTGTGTCTCGAAGTTTTCGAATCAATTCTCAAAAGATAAATTTTAAAGCATCAGTCCTATCACAACCTTCTTTCTGATCGTCACTATGAGTTCCGTCAGGGATGCTCCACTAGTGATCTTCTCACCTACCTTTCAGACTCCTGATCATCCTTCTTTCGGGACTTTGGCTAAAGCTTGCTTTGCTATTGCACTTGACATCTCAAAGGCTTTCAATCGAGTCTGGTATAAATCTTTTAATTTCCAAACTACCCTCCTACGGTTTCTATCCTTCTATCTGTGTCTTCATCTATGGCTTCCTTTCTGATCGTTCTATAGCCGTTGTTGTAGACAGCTATCGTTCTTCTCCTAGACCTATCAATAGTGGTGTTCCTCAGGGCTCTGTCCTATCACAAACACTCTTACTTTTATTCATCAATGACCTTCTAAGCTGTACATCTAACCCTATCCACTCATATGCTGATGATTCCACCCTTCACCTTTCCATTCGGTTCCCGCATACGTCCATCTCAACAGTTACGTCAATATACAAGGGATGAAGCTATGGCATACATAATGTCTGACCTGGATCGTATCTCTCTGATTGGGTAAAAATAATCTTGTTGCTTTTAATGCACCAGAGACTCAATTTTTACACCTATCAACCCGACAAAATCTTCCACAAGAGTAATGACTAATGATTAATAATATCCAGCTCAGTTCTGCGTCATCCTTGAATATGACTAGGGTCTGATTCACTCGGAACTTATATTGGAAAGTTCATATTACATCTCTTGCAATCTGCTTTCAAGAGATTGGGTGTGCTGGGCCGACTCCGCACGTTCTTTACCCCTGCACAGCTGTTGACCTTATACACGGGTTTTATTCACCCTTGTGTGGAATACATCTCTCACGAGTGGGAACGCTCCCCACATGCAGTTCTTCTCAATAGGGTGCACTCAAAGGCTTTTCGTCTCATTAACTCTCCTCCTCTTACTGGCTCTCATCAAACTCAGTCTCTTCACCGCACTGTTGAATCTCTATCTCACTTCTATCGCTACTTCAGTGGTCACTGCTTCTCTGAACTGTCGGTTCGCATCCCTCCACCTGTACGACGGACGCGTAGCATCGGTCTGGTAACAAACTCTCATTCCTTTTCTGTCCAACTCTCTAATGCAAGAGTTAACCGTTATTCCCAGTCCTTCATTTATGCAACAGATCAGCTCTGGAACTGTCTCCCTCTGTCTGTATTTCCTACTTTCCATGATCTCCAGTCTTTCAAACGCAGTGTGTCCAGACAACTCGAAATGAACAGATCTTGAATCAGGCTCTCTTTCGTATTGTTCTTGTTTTTTTCTTCTTGGATGGAACAGTTTCTGGGCTCCTGACCTTTGGTTCCCTCTTCCTTTGCCTAAAAAAAAAAAATCAGAATCAGCCCCAGCACTATCGGGAACGCTGAAGGCCAAGCAGGAAGGATACAAGAGAATACACTCGTATGTATCGTGATTTTACAAACAAGCTAGTGACTGCTCTAATGGGTTGCGTTTTCTTTCGTTCTTCGATTTTAGATAATTCCAGTCACAGGCATCAGAGAGTGAATCATGTGAGCCTGGAGTGGAATTCTCAACCACGTTTACGATCGGTTCCCTGTCGTAACTTAGGGTGTCTCCATACGTGTACTCAAACATGTTTTGACAACACACCTAGCAACATGTTTGGATACATGTATGAAGCAGTGTTTGGACAGATGTGGACACACTTATTACAGTGCTGTTTCAAAACTGCTGGCAGCAGAAGTGATGGGATAAGTGTGTCCACTGGAGGCAGCTGAGACTTCATCATGATGTTGGCAACATGATCTGGGCGCTGCTGTTCCCAGCATGTTTGCATCTTGTTTGTTTTTGTGTTGTTTACATGTTGTCAGCACTTGTTCTAGCACACGTGTGGACGCGCCCTTAGATGTGTTTTTACAAGAAGAACTAGACAAGAGAAGATTTTGCACTTCTTTCCTCGATCGTCCTGCTGAAAACAGTTGTAACCTATAGCAATTTTCGTCTAGCAATAAATCTACGGTTGATTGACTGAATATCAATTTTTGTAGTAGAGAGTACTGATGCAACCAAAGAAGGTGGCGGGTCTTGCCACACACCTCCTTTAGCAAATTCAGGTTAAGATTTGAGATCCTCCTTGTCTTTCCCATAAATCAAAAGCAGAGTTGCGATTGGGAATTGATTGCAAGTGCGTTTGTCTTGTCTGTCCTGAGTCTTAATGCCGGTTGACCCTAACCCTCTTAGTCCGATTTGGTATTTATCATTTTATTATTGCAGCCGCCAAACGATTTTATCCAATTTACGGGAGACTTTTGGAACTGGGCGGGTTAGACATTTTGTTTGTATACTGTTTAGTGCAATTTTTCTCTCCTGTATGTGATATACCTCACAAATTTCTTTGCATTTTATGGCATATACTTTATCTGCTATCTGTATGTTACTCCATCTCTATTTGCTGAATGGGTGTGTTGCAGATACATGCACAGATTTGTAACCAGTGACTGTACTGTATGTCTATGTCTGCTGAGGAAGGTGTGTGGCAAGACTGGCCATCTCCTCTTCTTGTGTATGTACTCTGTATTGTTTTTTTTTTTTTATGCAGGGAAGAAGTAACCAAAGTCCAGGAGCCCGCAAAACTGGTCCCTCCAAGAAAATGCAAAACGATACAACAGAGACCCAAATTCTAGATCCATGTCATTTAGAGAAGTCTAGACACACTGCGTTTGAAAGACGAGATCACAGGAAGTGCGAAATATAAGCAGAGGAAAATAGTTCCAAAGTATGGCCTTAATGAACCCCTTAACTATTAGAGATCATTTCTGAGTTAATAACGTCTCCTGGTAGTGATTTTAATTACGAAATACGTCATCGAATTGGAGGAGTTAAGGTCGGAACAACTGTACTATAAATAAAAGCCAACACCAGACTATTTCCTTCATACGAGAGGAGTTCCATTTTACTTTGGTCTTTGTATCTGCAGCCAATTTCATTCCGCTTTGGAGAACCTCTGGTAGTAAAGGGACTTATTATGGCAGAATTTAAAGTTTGGATAAGTTTACCCTAATGAATACAGTTGTTAGGACAGCGAGATCACTGTTTTGCCTCCGCCCACCTATAGTGGAGGAAGAATTAAGTGACTGGTCTGTCCGTGCGTGAGTGCGTGGGTCCGTGCATTCGTAAAACTCTTGTGGCCGCGATACCGCCTGAACCCATCGACGGATTTCCACCACACTTTTGTCAGTGATGCAGTAGGAGGAAATGTGACTTGATTAGGTCAGCTAGGTCAAGGGATCAAAGGTCAAGATCATAAGGGGTCAACTTAGTTTATCCCTGTGGGTGCGATATCTCCTGAACCCACTGACGGATTTCGACCAAACTTTTATCAGTGATACAGTATGATGGGTGATGAACTGATTAAGTCAGTATGATGGGTGATGAACTGATTAAGTCAGCAGGGTCAAAGGGTCAATGGTTAAGGTCATATGAATATGGACGCAATATCTCCTGAATCCCTCAACGGATTTCGACTAAACTTGTGTCAGTGATGCAGTATGAAGGGATGATGAATTGCTTAGGTCAGCAAGGTCAAGAGGTCAAAGGTCAAGGTTGCATGGGTGTGTACACGATATTTCCTAAAACTTTGAACGGATTTCGACAAAATTTTGTCAGTGACACTGTATGAAAAGACAATAAACAATTTATGTCAGCAACGTCAAGAGGTAAAAAAAAAAAAAAAACTAGATTATCTGGGGTGAACTTAGTTTATGTTTAGTCTCATTTCAACCCACAATGACCCCTGTGCGCAAGGTCTGACAGAGGCATACCAAGCAACGCTTTGCTTCGATACCTCGTGGCCCGAGTTCTCGGCATTTCATTATTATTAGTATTAGTATTAGTAGTAGTAAATGTGATAATAATATGTAACTAAAATAATCCCACAATTTTCTGACATTTGGAAAGGTTTTGGTCGATGTTAAGATCCGACAGATGAGGAAATGGTGATACAAATGTCGTAATGCATTATTGTACACACTTCAAGTCAACAAACAGCCTGACCTATATCGATAAGCTTTATTCTTCCTTGAACCTGTTCTCAAGCTATTTCACTCCTCGGTGACCTATCCCTGTGTTTGTGTGTGTGTGTGTGTGTGTGTGTGTGTGAAGGGGTGTTTATGAGGTGTGTGTGCGTGTGTGAAGGGGTGTTTATGAGGTGTGTGTGTGTGTGTGTGTGTGTGTGTGTGTGTGTTTGATCGAGAGAGTTTACAAATCTACATTTGACATAATTTTTCTGTGCTAACAGTACATAGAAGCGGATCTAGCACCGATATAAGGAGGATCCGATGTTATATTTTATACTGAATTCAACCATCTTTCCTATCACAACCTTCTCTTGGATTGTCAGTATGGGTTCCGTCAGGGACGCTCCACTGCCGGTCTCCTCAGCTACCTTTCAGATTTCTGGTCATCCTTCTTTCGAGACTTTGGCGCAGGCTTTGCCATTGCACTTAACATCTCAAAGGCTTTCGATCGAGTCTGGCACAATTCTTTAATTTCCAAACGGTTTCTATCCTTCTGTCTGTGCCATCATCTCTTGCTTCCTTTCTGGTCGTTCTATAGCTGTTGTAGTAGACGGCTACTGTTCTTCTACAGCCATCTATAGTGGTATTTCTTAGGGCTCTGTCCTATCANAAATATTTAAACGATCTTTCCTAACACAACCTTCTATCTGATTGTCAGTATGGGTCCGGTCAGCAACGCTCTACTGTTGATCTCACCTGCCTTTCAGACTCCTTGGCATCCTCCTTTCGGGACTTAGGCGAAAATTTTGCCATTGCACTTGACATCTCAAAGGCTTATCGATATAGGTCAGGCTGTTTGTTGACTTGAAGTGTGTACAATAATGCATTACGACATTTGTATCACCATTTCCTCATCTGTCGGATCTTAGCATCGACAAAAACCTTTCCAAATGTCAGAAAATTGTGGGATTATAATAATAATAATAATAATAATAATGATAATAATAATAATAATAATAATTTTGATCGAGTCTGGCATAAATCTTTAATTTCCAAATTGTCTTCTTACTGTTTCTGTCCTTCTATCTGTGCAATCATCTCTAGCTTCCTTTCTGGTCGTTCTATAGCTGTTGTTGTAGACAGCCACTTTTCTTTTCCTGCAGCTGTCAATAGTGGTATTACTCAGGGCTCTGTCCTATCACCAACTCTCTTCCTTTTATTCATCAATGACCTTCTAAGCGGTACATCTAGCTATATCCACTAATATGCTGGTGATTCCACTCTTCATTTTTCCATTCGCTTTCCGCAGCGTCCATCTCAGCAGTTACTTCAACAAGCAAGGGATTAGGCTATGCCACACCTAATGTCTGACTTTGCTCATATCTCTGATTGGAGTAAACATAACCTTGTTGCTTTTAATACATCAAAATCTCATTTCTTTCATTTATCAAATCGACAAGATCTTCCACAGGAGTACCCACTAATTTCTAACAATATTTAGCTCAATCCTGCAACATGTTGAAACATACTTAGGGTTTCATTCTCTCGGGATATATCTTGAAAAGAACATCTTACCTCCCTTGTAAAATCTGCTTCCAAGAAATTAGGTGTGCTGGCCGACTTCGTACCTTCTTTACCCCTACACAGTTGTTGACTTTATACACGGGTTTTATTCGCCCCCGTGTAGAGTACAACTCTCATGTGTGGGGAGGCTCCACACACACAGCTCTTCTCAATAATGTAGAGTCAAAGGCTGTTCGTTTCATTAACTCTCCTTCTCTTACCGGCTTCCTCCAACCTCTGTCCCTTCCCCACATTGTTGCATCTTTATCTCTCTTCTATTGCTGCTTCAATGGTCACTGCTTTTCTGAACTGTCTGCTTGCATCCCTCCACCACTACGGCGGGCATGTAGCACCCGTCTAGCAACAAACTCTCATCCCTTTTCTGTCAAACTCTAATGCAAGAATTAACCGCTACTCTCAGTCTTTCATGTATACAACAGGTCAACTCTGAAACTGTCTCCCTCTTTCTGTTTTTCCTGCTGCCTACGATCTCCAGTCATTTAAACGCAGTGTGTCCAGGCATCACGAAATGAATGGATCTTTTATTTGTCTCTCTGTTATCTTGCTTTTATTTTTTCTTGGAGGGAGCAATGTGCAGTCCCCTAGCCTTTGGTTCCTTCATCCTTGCATTAAAAAATAACTAGTAGGAGCGGGATGAAATAGTATTTTTGTATACTGTCGACAATAACACATTAACGATACAGCAGAAACTTATCAAACGTACGTACAGACAGAGAAGTAAATATCCTTCCAAAGCTGAACGTATACACAGTGGAGAAAATCGAGCCATCTGAAACACGCACTACTGGCAGAAAGGGTTGCCACTGTGTTTCGCCCGTTGTTAGTTTTCCTCAGGTAGGACTGGGAAGATGACTTGTTTCTTGCACTA
>JAGKTI010028569.1:1183-12911 GCA_018397915.1 Birgus latro | reverse complement strand
TACTAAAAAGGCATATGGTCCTGATGGAGTCCCTCCTGTTGTCCTCAAAAACTGTGTTTCTGTGCTTACACCCTGCCTAGGTAAACTCTTTCGCCTTTGTCTCTCAACTTGTACCTTTCCTTCTTGCTGGAAGTTTCCTCTCATTCAGCCAGTCCCAAAGAAGGGTGACCATTCCCAACCCTCTAACTATCATCCAATTGCTTTAACATCCTGTGTCTCAAAAGTTTTCGAGTCAATTCTTAACAGAAAAATTTTAAAGCATCTTTCCTGTCACAGCCTTCTTTCTGATCATCAGTATGGGTTCCGTCAGGGGCGCTCCACTGGCGATCTTCTCACCTACCTTTCAGACTCTTGGTCATCCTCCTTTCGGGACTTTGGCGAAAGCTTTGTCATTGCACTTGACATCTCAAAGGCTTTCGATCGAGTCTGGCATAAATCTTTGATTTCCAAACTGCCCTCCTACGGTTTCTATCCTTCTATCTGTGCCTTCATCTCTAGCTTCCTTTCTGGTCGTTCTATAGCTGCTGTTGTAGACGGCCATCATTCCTCTCCTAGACCTATCAACAGTGGTGTTCCTCAGGGCTCTGTCCTATCACCTACTCTCTTCTTTTTATTCATTAATGACCTTCTAAGCTGTACATCTAACCCTATCCACTCATATGCTGATGATTCCACCCTTCACCTTTCCATTCGGTTCCTGCAACGTCCATCTCAGCAGTTGCTTCAACAAGAAAGGGATGAGGCTATGGCACACCTAATGTCTGACTTGGCTCGTATCTCTGATTGGGGTAAAAATAAACTTGTTATTTTTAATGCATCAAAAACTCAGTTCTTACACTTATCAACCCGACAGGACCTTCCTCAGGATTACCCACTAATGGTTAATAATGAACAGTTATGTCCTGCATCATCCTTGAACATGCTTGGGGTTTCATTTTCTCGGGATTTGTCTTGGAAGGAGCATATTACATCTCTTGTGAAATCTGCTTCCGAGAGATTGGGTGTGCTAACCCGATTCCGAACTTTCTTTACCCCTGCACAGTTGTTGACCTTGTACACGGGTTTTATTCGCCCATGTATGGAGTGCAACTCTCATGTGTGGGGAGGCTCCGCACATGCAGCTCTTCTCAATAGGGTGGAGTCAAAGGCTTTTCGTCTCATTAACTCTCCTCCTCTTACTGATTCCCTTCAACCTTTGTCTCTTCACCGCACTGTTGCATCTTTATCTCTCTTCTATCGCTACTTCAATGGTTACTGTTCCTCTGAACTGTCTGCTTGCATCCCTCCACCTCTATGACGGGCACGTAGTACCCGTCTAGCAACAAACTCTCATCCCTTTTCTGTCCAACTCTCTAATGCAAGAGTTAACCGTTACTCCCAGTCCTTCATTTATGCAACTGGTCAACTCTGGAACTGTCTTCCTCTGTCTGTATTTCCTACTTCCTATGATCTCCAGTCTTTCAAACAGTGTGTCCAGGCATCTCGAATTGAACGGATCTTGAATTTGGCACTCTTTTGTATTGTTTTTGCTTTTTCTTGGAAGGAACAGTATGCAGGCCTGTGGCCATTGGTTCCTTCTTCCTTGCATAAAAAAAAACAAAAAAAACAGACAACCCTCTCGCATCCAACGCTCTCTTCACACTGTCCATTCATCCTATTCGTGTTCTTCCTCTCAGCCTTACACCTCTCACATCAGATCTAGTTATTTTTATCACCAATCGCTCATTATCCATTCTCTCCATATGCCAAAATCATCGCAACACCCTCTGCTCAACTCAATCAGCCATCTTCCAAACAATTCCAGTTCTCCTTCGCACTTTATCATTTCTCACTCGATCCATACGCATCACTCCACACATACTCCTCAGACACCTCATCTCCATTACATTCAAACTTTTTCTCTCTGCTACACCCATATTCCATGTTTCAGCACCATATAATGCAGACGGTACCACAATACCCTCATACAGCCTTCTCTTTACATCCATTCTAAGTGAACGACATCTAAACACTTTTTTCATTCCTCCCAGCACCTTTCCAACTTCATTCGTTCCAAACTTTACTTCTGCATCCATTCTTCCATCCACAGCAACATGTGACCCTAAATACTTAAAACACTCTACCTCCTCAAGCAACTCACAGTTCAAAACTATATTCATCCTCCTACCATCTACCAACCTCGTACACTTCATCACTTTACTCTTATTCTCATTTATTTTCAGTTTCCTCCTTTCACACACCCTTCCAAACTCCTCTACCAACTGTCTCAATCTCCTCTGAATCAGCCACCAGTGCAGTATCATCCGCAAACAGCAGCTGCTTCAGATTCCACTCTCTACCATCATTCACCAGACTCAGTCCTCCTCCTAACACTCTTGTATTCACCTCCCTTACAACACCATCCATATAAATATTAAACAACCAAGGCGACATCACACATCCTTGTCACAGCCCCACTCTCACGGGAAACCAATCACTCACAGTATTTCCCACTCTTACACATGCTCTACTATTTACATAAAACTTTTCACTCCTTTTAGTAACCTGCCATCAAGCCCATACAATCTTAAAACATTCCACAAAGCCTCCCTATCAATTCTATCATATGCTTTCTCTAAATCCATGAACGCTCAAAACACATCCTTACCTTTCACTAAATACTTTTCACACACCTGTCTCACAGCAAACACCTGATCCACACATCCCCTCCCTCTCCTAAAGCCACACTGCTCATCACCAATCACTCCCTCTGTACCCTCTCTAACTCTCTTAATTAACACTCTACCATACACCTTACCTACAACACTCAACAGACTTATACCTCTAAAGCTAGTACATTCATACTTATCACCCTTACCTTTATACAATGGGACCACACAAGCACTTGCCAAGTCAACTGGCACCATACCCTGCACAAAGCACAAATTCAACAATCTTACTAACCAGTCAACAACAGTTGCTCCACCACCTTTCAGGCATTCCACAGTACACCCATCCATACCTGCAGCTTTCCCTGTTTTCATCTGCTTTACTGCCTCTTGCACTTCCTCCATTGTGATCAAAGATTCATTCAACTCTCCCAACACATTTATTCCTTGCACCCTTCCATCTGCCACAATCCTAGTCTCCCTTTCCTCCTCTACATTTAACAATCTTTCAAAATACTCCACCCATCTCTCCCTTACTGCATCCATCTCAGTTAACATCCTTCCATCCTCTGCTTTTACTCGCTCTTATTCCCAGACTCTCCCTATCGCACCCTTTCCACCTCCTTCCAAAACATTTTCTTATTCTGTTGAAAATTCTCAGTCAACAGCCTACCCCACCTCTCATCTGCTGCCACTTTAGCATCACGCACAGCCCTTCTCGCCCTATTCCTCTTTTCCTTATACCTCCCATATGACACCTCATCCTTCCTCTGCAACGACACTTCATATGCATGTCTCTTCTCAGCCACAGCCATACTTACTTCCTCGCACCACCATTCACTTCCCTTTCTTACACCACCACCCACTCGTCTCACACTACACACCTCTTCCACATGTCCCACCACAGCACTCTTAAACAACTGCCATTCCTCCTCCACACTGCCACTCTCCTAATCTTTCACTGCGTTCCACTGATCTCTCAATTTCTCCTGATACTCTATCATTTTCTCTCTTTTATCCAACTAACTCACTTTCAAAACCTCCCTGCCACACCTAACTCTCCTAGCTCTCACCCATCTTTTACCTACTCTCAACTTTCCCTCCACCAGGTAGTGGTCAGACATACCTCCACCTTCCCCTCCCAAAACTCTCACATCCAACAATCTTCCTATTACATTCCTGGACACAACCACATAGTCCATCAATGCTCTGTCAACAACCCTTCCACCCTCCTGTCTCACCCATGTATACTTATATCTTCCTTCTCAAACAAGGTATTTCCAATCACCATCTCTCACTCAACACACACACCTATCATTCATTCCCCATTTTCATTTCTTCCAGGCACACCATGCATACCAACTACACCTTCAACTGTTACATTTCCCACTCTAGCATTCAGATCCCCCATCAATACCACATTCACATTTGCTCCAAAGCTCTGCAAACACTCATCAACATCATTCCAGAAAGACTCCTTCTCTTCTTCATCCTTTTCACTACCAGGCCCATATGCACTCACAAATACCCACAACTCACATTCAAAAATTTGCTTTCACCCACATCAGTCTCGATGACACCTCCTTCCATTCAGTCACACACTGCTGTACTTCAAGGCTCACTAACAAGGCCACACCTTCTCTTGCCCTTCCTCTATCAACACCTGACAATCTTCCATTCACACTTCCAAACATAGACTCACCTTTCCCTTTCATCTATGTTTCACTCAAAGCTAACACATCCAACTTTCTTCTCACAAACATTCTCCCAATCTCCTCCCTTTTAGCCTCCATCATACTAAATCCAGGCACATTCATAGACCCAATCTTTAGGGTACGGGGATAACTCAATCCCTCATCCCTTTCTCTGGCCTGTCTCTTTTTAGGAACTAAAAAACAGAGGAGGGGGTACCTAGTCCCCTCACCCCGCCCCTTTTAGTCCCCTTTTACGACATGCAAGGAATACGGTGGCGGAATTCTTCCTAACACAATCTGGCCGCAGAGTAGTAGTACCACCCCATAGTGCGGCCAGATCATGTCCCCCCCCCCAACAGGGGGAATAGAGCATCAAAACCTCTGTTCGGAAAGTACAAGCCACAGGACAGGTACCTCGACATCCTCAGGTACCTACATTTCTCTCCCAACATGGGCTCGATTTTGGAAATGATGAAGGATAAATTTAGGTCATATTTCAGACCATTCCAGAAAGTATTTATTGACATGATGCTTGTCTTGTTCTGAGGACAGCTTGCCTTCATACAGTACATACCATCAAAAAGGCATCAGTTTGGAATATAGTTTTTTGTTTTGCATGATTGCAAAACTGGCTTCATGATATATTTTAATATGTATACAGCATGTGATGCTGAGTTATTGAAGGACGACCCCTGGCTACTCTGGCTCAGTCGTCAAGAAGCTCATGGACAGGTACTTCGGTGGCATCCATATCCTCTATACCGATAATTACTACACGGTGCCAAGTCTTGCAAAGTACGGGCTAACACACAAAATTGGATCATGTGGCACTGTCCATGCAAAGAGGAAGCACTGGCCATCCTTTCCCAAGGGCACCGTGAAGGAGGAGTGCAGGACCTTGAAATCAGGTAAACTCCTTGCTATTCACTGGCACAATAAGCAAAAGATAAATGTCCTCTCTATAGTCCATGAAGGTTAGTTGGTATACACAGGCAAGGTCGATAAAAAAATGAGGCAGCCAGTCTTCAAGCCTGATGCGATTGTTGACTATAACATCAATATGCGACTCGCCGATAAATCTGATATGCAGACTGGCACCATCGACTGTCTGAGGCAGTGCTGTAAGTGGTATGAGAAGGCATTCTTACACGTACCTGACATCTGTGTACTGAATGCCTTCATTCTTTACAAGCATGTCACACAGACGAGCACATCCCTCACACAGTTTGAGAAGGATGTCATCCACAGCCACCAGCAGAGGCCAAGTAGTGCCTGCTGGGAAATGGAGGCACAGTGCACAGCAACTGCCTGACAGGCTGCAGTGCAGGAACTACCTCAGTAGGAATTAACTGGAAGTGCTGCCTCCAACACCTGCAGGCAAAGAAGCCTTCCAGCGTTGCTACGTCTGCACCAATTCATCGTGCCGACAACAGCAATGCCAAATGACGAGGAGGTGGTGTGCTGAATGCCAGGTGGCACTGTGCCCCACCTGTCTCTCTGAGGTCCACTCAAAGACAGAGTTGCAGAAGTCTGGATTGTATGTATAAGTTAGTGTAAGTTTTGTATAAGTTTTGTATATACAGTATGTGGGTTATTGTGTAATTATGTGCCTCATAGGGCGACACAGGATTAGATGATGGTGATGATAGAAATTTTTTTTTTACTGTTCTGTGTATGTTTATGTGAATAATGGAAGCAGAAAGTTTGTTTCATGATGAAATCAGTGCCTTGCTTTTTATTTAAAGTTTTTGTGTGTGTACAGTACATATTTCTTATGGAAAAGTACAAATGACATGAAAAAAATTCTGTTCTTGTGGAAAATATAGTGGATTATGGATAGTACGTGGATTACTATTTTGTTCACAATATTATTATTTAGGTTTTATGTAGTAGTAGTAATAGAAGTACTAGCAGTAGTAGGAGTAACAGTAGTGATAGTGGTAGTAGTTATAACAGTAGTAGTAGTAGTAGTAGTAGTAGTGGTGGTGGTGGTGGTGGTGGTGGTGGTGGTGGTGGTGGTGGTGGTGGTTTCGTTTCGTTTCGTTTTTGAAGGCTCCAACATGCTTGCAAGCGTCGGCCTTGGTCACCTAATGGCGGCTCTCCACGCTGCTCGATCCCTGGCAGCCTCCCTGTTCAGTCCCTTAACCCTTAAGTCACACTTAATGACCTCGTCCCATGTCTTTCTCGGTCTACCCCTCCCCCAATATTAACACCTCTCACCCTCTGTACCCAATTATCATCCCCCATCCTCTCCACATGTCCAAACCACCTCAGCCTACATTTCCTCATCACAACACCAATACACTCCAGTCCCATCCTACCTCTCAACTCTTCCATCGTAAACCCAGCCCCCCCAGGCCTTGCACGCAGGGACGCACTGCACATCCACCTAATCATTGTCATTTCTGTACGTTTAAACCTGCGAATATCCTCTTCCTTTACTGGCCAGGTCTCACTAGTAGTAGCAGTAGTATTTATAATACTTGTAATACCCAGTCTTCCAGTGGCACAGCAATGCTAGAATCAAGCGACAATGCAAGCCAAACACATATCTCCATGTGTGTGTGTGGTGGGTAAGGCGCCGATGGAGGCATGGTGGTGCGGTGGCGAGGCAAGAAGGCGTATACGGCTGTTGATAAGCTGAGCCAGCCTATCTCGAGGCCGTTGCTATAGTAATCGCACTCACGCCACATTTCTGAAAAACTTACACGAAGATGGTGTTTGTGGTTGACTGCAGTCTTCTGGAAGTGTTATTATTGTGGAGGGCTAGTATAAGCCTTAGCTGTGCCACTGCACCTCAGCCATGCATACAGACACTGGCAAAAAAAACACACCAAAAGTTGCCCCAACTGCATTCTTTCTCTCTCTGACTACAAGCACTTCACAGACAATCTGAGGCCATCAGCTTTAAGTTGAAGGACTGATGAGTATTATGACACTTAGTTTTTTATTTTTGGTTAAGTATTAGCTGAAATGCCCAGCTGGGAGAAGGGTTGGCAGAAATATATGCCTTATGCCATGGGCTAAGAACACCATTCTGTCTTCTGATTAGCTGCTGCATTAGACTCCAGGTTCAAACTTAATTGGTGCATTAACAGTCTATATACTGATACACATGACTTTACATGCAGGCTGTTAAACCATTCCTTACTGGAAATGTGATTTGATGTACCCCCGCAAGTCACTTGCAAACACCCGTGACACACTAGAACCGCGACCGAGGCACGTTACACCCGTGACACACTAGAACCGCGACTGAAGTACATTACACCCGTGACACACTAGAACCACGACCGAGGTACATTGGTACACCCACTAATGAATGGCAGCTGTGGGTCTCAGGGTAGCCTGGTAAGGCTGTTTCTGAGGACCTCATGATGGCAACAGCTCTATGCTTTGACAACAAAGACTGTGATCAAGTTCTGACAAATTCTGACATAATAAGATACGTCATGATCGGGTTGCACTTGCACCAATGGCTTGCTTACTCACCTACGATGCTACCTCTTTTAGGCCAATCATTATTTTATTACTTCTACTACAGATACTGTGCTATATCTTCCGACGAAACACAGCAACAATTACACCCCTTGGCCTGCCTGAGAGAGCCATGGTTACTGCACTTGACCACAAGAGAAGGTGCCTTAGATACTTTTCTCTTGTAGCATCTCTGGTGAATTCTGGTAGTAATGAGGAGTTTACTCCTCATGATGCTAGTGATTTTGATGTATCAGATGATGATGTAACTGTGTCTGATGTGTCAGCAGATGACAAAGATACTGACTATGATCCTGAAAATGATAGCGTCGTTGATGCGAGGAGGAGGTGGAGGAAATTAGTAGTGAGCTTAACAATGCCACGCTCTCTGGAACAAGCGGTTCAAGGCCGCTATCACTGTCACTTGTGTCCACAAGCTGCATACTTCTGTCTGATCCATTAGAGATGCTAGACTTAACATTCTGCCTTGTGTGGAAGAGGATTTTGTGGATGTGCAACCAGGAATTATTGCACAACATGCATCACATTCAAAGACTTTCTTTTCTTCATTATTTTTTTTTCACTTTTATAGATTACTTTTAACCCCCTTTATTTTGTTTGTTATTATGGCTTTGTTTTTTATTTATTTTGTTATTATACTTTATATCCTCTTCCTTCTCTATTTTCCCTTCTTTCATTCCTATCTCTCGCATATGGCCTGGCTGTATCTGTCATGGAGCGCACCACAATGCATCGCTACTTCATCGACATCATTAGACCACTATTTATCGCCCAAAATCAACATAACTTACAAGGTACAAAAATAAGCCATTCATCTGTGCATTTTTTTCAAGCCAATGTGTACAGAACTTACCATACCTGGGTAACAGTACTTATCCTCTACTGTCTTTCTTTTCTTCATTCTTTCCTCGTCCTTCTGTCTATGGGTGACTTGACACTCCCACTTCTGTCTTTATTTCCTTCATTCTTTCCTCTTCCTTCTGCCTGTGGGTGACTCTACACAGTGACAAGCCAAATGGTTTCCTGTACACCAGGAAACCATTTATTAAGCTGGGTGGTAACCATATAACCAAATTATGGCACCTGGTGGTTTAGTGGGTAATTAAGGTGCTCCAAACGGATTGAGCTGGTGAAGGTTTATATCCAAGGGGTGGTTGGAGTTTATTGCTCACGTAATGCCACTCACGGATGAATGAGGCTGGTCACTCTCATCTTAAATGTCAGGACCAACTTGCCTAGCCCCGGGCTCCTACACTCCTCATGGGGCAATGTAGGATTGGATGATGGATGGAATATAATTATTTTTTTTTTACAAGAGTGACATCATGGAGGGTTTATGTGATCACCAGTATAAAAACAAATCACAATGAGCAAACAGTTTGGATGAGGCAATAAAATATACACTACCCCTCCCACCGAGAGGGGGAGCTATCATGTTGGAAAGGCAGGTGAACGTAGTGTTTACGTCAGGGTGGGGAGGCAGGGGAGGGGGGGGGTAAATAAGGAGTTAATGCAAAAGCTGAAAAGCCAAAACACAAGTACTATATCTGACACAGTAAATTCAAAAAATGAAAAAAGGTTCCATTCTTCCCCAACCCCAAATAACACAAGGAAATGCTTAGCTTTATGGCCACACTCAGTAAACCAGTTCTATCTTCTTCAATATCTATGGATAGAGAACTGAAAACTACTTAGAGAGCCCCTGCACGTGGGAAGATAGCAACCCACTGCAATTCTGGAAAGCTCATGAGACTGATTACCCATACATATCAGGACTAGTCAGGCACTATCTAAGTGTTCCAGCCTCCTCTGCTCCAGTGGAGTGCACATTTAGTACTGGAGAGATGATATGCAGGAGTGAACATTGTAAGCTCAGTGATAAAATATTTAGATGTTAATGTTCATTAAGAACAATGGATGGAGAGTTGTTGGGGGCATGATAATATCAGTATGATTTCTGGGTGAAGCAGAGCTATATTTTTTTAATGTTATCCATACAGGAAGTAATACTTTATTTTTCAAGATACCATTTCTCTGTTAATTTGCCAATAACTCGTAGTTTTCATGCATTACATAAAAGTTTTCAAAAATCTCTTTAATTGCCTTTCATCAGATCCCCTTGGTCACAATACCAGGAAATTCGAAATGGATGCATACTATCACCATTTTGCTTCACATTAACCACTCCACGGCAGGCAAAAATGTTACGCAGCATAACTCACAGGCAGGCATATTTTGAGGAAAATAAAGTATCTCGAAAATCATTTTAACCTTAGAAATACTGTATATAAGGATATGTTATAGAAAAAAAGAAAAAAAAGAAATGCATGTACTCACTCTCATCTACCAGCATCTACCAGCCGCAGTGGGTGGTGAAGGGGAGCGGGCACGAGAGGTCAAAGGCCATGGACTATCCATAACAACAGCATGACAATGACATGCCTCTCAAAGTAGGCTGGTAAGTCACAGTGTGCAGAAGTGTGGCTGGGAGCATCCCAGTGTTGCCATACAACCTATAGTTTCCACGCCATTATATGAAACAACACAGGAAACAGGAAAACGTAATACTGTATTACGTGAGCCACCCTGCCTTATACGCTCATAATATTATGTGCGCCGCCACGGGGAGGGTTAAAGTGCATTATCAAAAAATATTTTTAAAACTCTCAAGAATGTGACTACTAGAGACTTGGCTTAGTATGATATCTTTTGTTGTGTTTCTGTTGTAACTAGCCTACTAGGAAAACATAAACAATTATGTCTATTGCTGTAATTAGGATAAGTATGGTACTTTGGTACTGAATACTCCCACCAGTCATGAAGCCATTTACCACTGCATAACTTTAGCACAGTACTAAGCTGACCTATAGCTAAATGCTATTTTTAACAAAGAATATTCATGAATGCATTCATGAAAGCATTCATGAATACTTTCAAAAACTACTGGTATTTGCATTTGAATTAACAGTAATTCTTTGTATTCCTAATTTGTTAAATATGAAGTATTTGTATCAATATCTGAATGTTTAACTCTTGCATCCACTCCCTCCCTGCTTCCAGCACAGTCTCTGTTCCCTCTGTACCAAGTATACTGTATTTATGTATCTTCATGTTTACAATATGAGTTACAAATGCAAAACTTCCTTTCTTAACACATGCCATTCACCTGCATTCCATAACCATTCTCCCCTGGTATTCCAGAGTGACCATTATATCATCCACAGGGCCACTGTCAACTCTCCCATTCATGTCACCCATCACAAACACTTTAACTCATGAGTATCTGTCCAACCACTTCATCCAACTATCTTTCTCTACCTCTTCCCTATCTTCACAAGGTGCAAATACAACCATCAGGTAATTGAGGCACTCCAACTGGACTGAGCCTCTGTAGGTTTATATCCAAGGGGTGGTTGGAGTTTATTGCTCACGAAATGCCACTCAGGTATATGTGAGGCTGGTCACTCTCATCTTAAATGTCAGGACCAACTTGCCTAGCCCCAGGCTCCTACACTCCTCATGGGGCAACAGAGGATTAGATGATAATGATCATGATGATGATGACTACTGTACCACCTTAACCTTCCTGAAACTGGAACTTGACATTCATACATCTTGAGCTGACACATTTGTAATCTCTCATTCCCCTAAGCCATTCATCACTCATTAGCAACACTATTCCTTCTTTGCATCTTCCACACACAGTTATACCTCACCTTACATACCACTACAGTCACTGCTCACTAAACAATGGGGTTACGTCAAGTGAAAACCCAATGCATAACGATTTATTGTACTCTAACATGGGTTCAATGAGGATATGGAGGAGACCTATGACCACATAACTTGAGAGAGAGAGAGAGAGAGAGAGAGAGAGAGAGAGAGAAA
>JAGKTI010028568.1:0-12911 GCA_018397915.1 Birgus latro | reverse complement strand
CTTGGCACTGCAACTGCCCCGCCATTATACACCCACTGATAGGGCAGCCTCCTGGGGCGCTACTCCCAGGTTCGGGCCCCTCTCTAATGAGCGGAAGCGGCAGCCTGGGAACCGCAATGCCCTGTACCCTCTAGCACAGGTTCGAGCCCCATCTCGCCCCGGACCCATGATCTGAATTTTGAAAAGTTATGATGGGTTGCATGTGGTAACAGCATGTATGCTCCTGCCTATAGGCTGAGTATGTTTGTACTTTTCCCAAAATATTATTTGTACACATAGGTTATTTTGCTTTACAAAAGTATGCATAAGAAATCATCAGCTTGATCATGTTTTCTTCGGATTTTTGATGCGACCTATACTTTATAAGTAAAATGCCTGAGAGAATAACAATGAAATGCACCACATTTTCCCTATGAGAATATAAACACACAAATTTTATACCTTACAATACATAGTATAAAAACTAGACAAATAAGCTGGTTACTCACATCCTCTAGCAATGTTGTAATGTTTCTGGAGTGTTGAGATTGCTGAGAGGAGGAAAGGTATGATCACAGACTGTGTCTATCTGTTTATCTGTTGCCAGATGCCTCAGTCCCGCACAGGGTGGCCACAAACAAATCGCCTCCATGTCGTTCCATCCCCTGCCATTTCACTGCCTTGCTCCCAGCTCACACCCCTCTCTCTCATATATCTCTCCACTCCATCCCTTCACCTCATCCTCAGCCTCCCCCTTCCTCTCCCCCCCCTCCACCCTATTCGCATACACTCTCCTCATCAGTCTCACTCTCCATCCTCTCCCCATGCCCAAACCACCTTAACGTGTTTCTCCTGACACTTCCTATCACGTCCACATCCACACCACAACACTCCTTCACTTCCTCATTTGTTAGTCTGTCTCTCAGTGTGACTCCACATGCTCCTCTCAAATAACTAATTTCCACTGCTTTCACTCTTGACTTCTGTCCCTCCAACAGGGTCCAAGCTTCACTTCCATATGTTAGAGCTGGTATCACAGTACTGTCATGTAGCAACTTTTTCACTTCCATGCTCACTTCCCTGTTTCTTATCACTGCTTTCAACGAACCAGCAACCTTCCTTTCCTGCTGCACCCTTTCAAGCACTTCACCCTCCAGACTTCCACCCTTACTCATCACACTACCCAAGTACTTAAATGCATTCACATTCTCCATATCCTCCCCATCCAATCTCACTGTACATTTACTGACTTCACTTCGATGGGGAGGATATGGCCTGTGTGTGTGAGATTATTTGTGATGTGTGAGTGTGTGTGTGTGTGATTATTGCTGTATGCTTTCATCAGCATGGTACTAATGAAAGCACAGTCCTGTGCAGAGTGGCACATCACAAACAGGACATATGTAGCTGGTGTCCTTCCTCTTCTTGTGCAAATAGCACAGCAAACACTGCAGCCTTTTCCTGTCGGGGATTCTTTCCAGGGTGTGGTGCAATGTTGAGTCCAAGCGTTTTCAGTCGTCGACATATTGATGGCGCTTGGACGGAGATACCCCTCCAACTCCTTGCCTCCGTACTCCTGCTGGAGGTGCAGTGGCAGGAGCTGGCTAACTCCTAATGGGCTAGCTACTGTGGGACGTGGAACGGTCGTGGCAGTAACTGGCCGAGTTACACCTGACGGACCAGCTACTGCAGCTGGAGGAGCAATGGTTGCAGGTAGAGAGGAGGCTGCAGTTGCTGGAGTGGTTGCTGTAGTTATTGTTGGTTGTCGTTGCAAGGGAAGGTCAGGGGCATGGTGGAGGACAAGACCCGATGCAGGCCACTCCTACCCCCCGGAATGCCAAGACTTGTGGCATATGTGCTCCTGGAATTCTAGGAGTCATAGGCCTGTTTGTGTTCTTGTAGAGGGTGTAGGCATTGAAGAGGGCCATGTGGATAAAATAGAAGGACATTTTCTTAGTCCACTTGACCGTTCTCCTTTGAGCGGGGTAGTATTGGATCATCTGATTGAAACGATCTACCACGCCCATGTGCCGATTGTAGTCCTCCACCACGACAGGCTTGTTGACGGTCTTGATGATGTGATGGAATTTGCCGTCTGGACCCTTGACCTTCCCATGAACTTGCTTAGGGACGGTGGTGTCGCTGTGAAAAGTGGACACCATACTTACGATATGCTTGTCCTTCCACAGCAACACCATCACATTACCCTTGTGCCCAGCTTCCATTCCATCATCAGGAAGGTGTCTAGCACTGCTGTTGTCCTGCAGCTCCCTCGGTGCTCCCCTTGCAAGCCGTACTGTGCCACACACACATACTCTCTTGCTGAAGAGGCATTCGCACAGTGATACAGAGTTGTAATAATTGTCCATATACAACTCATATCCTTTGTCCTTCAAAGGTTCAACGAGGCCCCACACTTTATTTTCAGGGGATTTCTTCTCCCCTGTGTACATCTCAAAGTTCCAAATGTAGCCACTTTTTGCCTCAGCCAAAATGTAAAGTTTAATGGCGTACTTTTGGTGCTTCATTGGGTTAAATACACGGAAGGAGAGCCGCCCCTTCCAATCCAGAGATCTCTCATCCAGGCTAAGATGTTCACACGGGATGTAAAACTCCCTGAACCTCTGAAGGAGATACTGCATCACCGTGCAAATCCTTATTAGCCGGCCTTGATTGTCCTCGGTTATGGCGAGACTGTTGAAGCATGAAAGTGCTTCAGGATGGCCTTGAAGCACTTTCCACTCATTGTCCACCGAAATACGAGGTAATCGTGTACCTCCGTGGACCGCCAATAGTGTCTTATGGTTGGAAGGTCACAAATCCCCATAAGGAGGTACAGTACAACCTGAGGAACCTGGCCATCTCCTTTTCATTGCAGAGTTACGAGGGATCTAGTGCAGTCACCAGGAATTTTGCATAGTTGTTTGTTTCGACCATCAGGTAGGTCAGCAACTCCTTGGTAAAAGAAAGTTGGAAATATTGGATTGGAGTTGCTGGTGCTGCCACTCTCAAACCTGGAGTTGCAATGAAGGGGTCAGTATTGGGTGTAAATGACCCATAACTCCAGGTAACATCCTGACGGTCTTCACCTGGTGAGAGAAATGCTAGGCTGTGTACGTGTGTGGCGCACATGACCTCAAGCCAGAAGACTACCTCTTGGCCGCCCACCGCTACCTCGCCTAGGCCCACGCCACCCTCGTCTTTGTGGTGGGTAGGGAGATGGTGGTGATGATTTGTTGATGAAGGTTCAAGTGATCGTAGTGGTGGAGATGGTTGTGGTGCTGCTGCTGATGATGATGATGGCTGAAATTCAGGGAGAATGAAGTCCGAAGAGGACAGTGACTTTGATGATTTCGTAGGGGAAGATGAGACAGATGTATCTTGGATGGGTGGTGAAATGTGTAGTGAGAGTGTAGGGTGATTGTGGGGGTAACGAGCTCTGTGTTTGCAGTGGGAGGGTGGAAGGAGGTGGTGTTAAGAGGCCTCGGTCTCCGTGTCATGGTGGTACCAGTGGTGGTAGTGGTGATACCAGTGGTGGTAGTGATGGTGCTACTGGCTGTGATTGTGATAATGGTCGTGGCCTTGACCGTGGCTTGAGGTTTATGGCGTCCCTTTGGAGAGGGCTTAGCTCTCCCTTTTCTTTCCCTCTCCTCCTCACCCCAGTCACATTCATACTCGCTCACACCAGATTCTTCGTCACTGTCTTCATCACTCTCAGTTTCGCTGAATAAGTAAGTAATCCCTCCACTATCCGACGTAATAGAGCCAAAGGCATGTCCGGATAGTGGTCTTGTCTGGATAGTGGCCCTGAAGCTCCAGCACTGGTCATTCATGACCCTAACCTAACCTAACCTAAATCAGAAAACCACCTACCTACCTCCCTACCGGACATGCATAGCACTTATTTAAGTCCCCTTTCACATAAACAATGCACACAAAGCATGAATTAACTGAATTTTAACCAAAAAAAGATGATTTAGAGGTGAGTAAGGTATAGGTGCTCACAACTTCCCAGCAAGTTTAAGTATCAGACATGGAAATCACTATGAAAATCACCCTTTCTCACACCATATGCATTAAATAATGGACACAAAGTATGAATTCATTGAATTTTAACCCAAAAATGATGATTTTGAGGTAAGTAAGGCATAGATGTTCTTGAGTTGGCAGCTTAGTGTAAATAAGTATCGGACGTGGCAGTCACTATGAAAATCATCATTTCTTACATCTTATGCACTAAAATATGGGATACAAAGCATCAAATAAATAAACTGTTACCAGAAAAAGAGTTAGGTATGGCAAAGGTGTTCACTGTTTACCAACGGCACTGCTCATTCTTGACCCTAACCTAACCTAACCTAAATCAGAAAACCACCTACCTAACTCCCTACTGGACATGCATAGCACTTAATTAAGACCCCATTCACATAAATAATGGGCACAAAGCATGAATTAATCGAATTTTAACCCAAAAATGATGAATTTGAGGTAAGTAAGGCAGGGGTGTTCACGAGTTGGCAGCTTAGTGTAAGTAAGTATCGGACGTGGCTATCACTATAAAAATCATCATTTCTCATATCTTGTGTGCTAAAATATGGGATAGAAAGCATCAAATAAATAAACTGTTACCAGAAAAAGAGTTAGGTATGGCAAAGGTGTTCACTGTTCACCAACAGCACCGGTCATTCTTGACCCTAACCTAACCTAACCTAAATCAGAAAACCACCAACCTAACTCCCTACCGGACATGCATAGCACTTAATTAAGACCCCATTCACATAAGTAATTGGCACAAAGCATGAATTAATCGAATTTTAACCCAAAAATGATGATTTTGAGGTGAGTAAGGCAGGGGTGTTCGCCAGCTGACTACATAATGAACGTAAGGAAGAGACATGATTATTACTGAGAAAATCACCTCTTTCACAGCCTGTGCACTCAAATATGGGACACAAAGCATGAGGTAAATAAAACGTAACCCGAGAATGAGGATTTAGAAATGATTATGGAAAATATTTAGCAGTTGACAATGTTTACTTAGAGTCCATGATTGTTGTTTACCCCCATTTCTAAGGTTTTTACAGTGGTCATAATTGCTCTTGAAGCATGTCCAGTAATCCAGTGTATAACTACACTTAATCCTTAGCACTGTGACTTTTGATTATTTAAACAAGAACGAAAATACCGCAAATGATCGGACATCCATCCACTGTTCACGGGAGTTGAGACAGAACTAGTAGGAGGGCGATTTGGCAGGAAGGGAGCTAGTCAGTGCAAGCGGGAAATTCAAACTGACACGGTCGGAAAAAAATAGGATTTTTTTTCAGATTTTTTCGAATTTGGGGGCATTTTGGGGTTTGGACAGCCTATGATGTCCTAATAGTGGTGTATCCGGATGTGGACGTCCGGATAGTAGAGAGATTCAAATATTCTTCCTCGGATAAGTCCTTGCCTGCCACCATGGTTAGTTTCAGTATAGCAGGGGAACGGTCATGATCGGTTATGGATTTCAGATTTGGATTTCTCTGAAAATATATAAAAACACTTATACATCTTCTTCACTGGCACACTGCACAATATGTAATACGCTGTCACTATAATACACGTAAGGTATGGGCGGTGACGTGTGACGTAATAGAAAACGAGGACTAAGATGTCTGGCCGCACGCTCACACACACCCTCCTAGTCTGACTGCCGAGAGGACATAAGCTAAAAATAGGTTGCTTGTCCTTGTGTTAGGCTTGTGAGTGTTGTCATATATTTCCCTCAGACCTGGCCATCCTAACCTTTGACTTCCAAAAATTTGACACACTTTTAGCCACAGGAAAAGTTTCTATGATCATTTATAGGGAAGTTGTGTCATAGTGCATCATCCATCACTCTTCAGGTTGCTAGGACTTTGACTCATTTTGCGTCATCGTGTGTGGGGGGGTTAAGGCATGGAATGATATTTCTGTGGAAATAGTCATCAACTCTTTCAAGAAATGTGGAATATCCAATTCAGTGGATGGCATAGAAGATGACATTTTGTGGGCAGATGAGGAAGAGGAAGCTGATGCCGAAACTACACCTTTGAATTCAAAGTTTAATCCTTATGAAGAAGAACTGCAAATTTTAACCCAGGATGAAGTTGATGAAATGATGATGTCACATGTGGATGATACTGATTTTGAAGGTTTTTAATCACTGACAGTTGATGTGATGACTAATAAAATGTAACTTTCCTTTAACCCCTTGTATAAAATTCACAGTAACATGATTTAAAGTTTTTAATACAGTATGAGTTTATACTTGAATATTAAATGTATAATCTATCGTGGGTGACTCTACACTATGTGACAAGACAAATGGTTTCCTTTACACCAGGACACCATTTACTATGCTGGGTGGTAAGCATACAACCAACCTATGATGCCTGGTGGTTTAGTGGGTAATTAAGGCACTCCATTCGGATTGAGCCTGTGTAGGTTTATATCCAAGGGGTGGTTGGGGATTATTGCTCATGTAATACCACTCTGGGATGAGGCTGGTCACTATCATCTTAAATGTCAGGACCAACTTGCCTAGCCCCAGGCCCCTACACTCCTCATGGGGCGGCATAGGATTGGACGATGGATGGATGGATAATCCATCGTGATATTGGAGGTGGCACATGCAGCCTATATAACCTGTAAAACTCATAGAAGAAACTGGTTTAAATTAAAACCTAACCAAAGGCTATGTTGCTTAGCAAGGTGTTAATAGTATCACTTCACTGGTCAGTGGGAAGAGTGATAAAGGATCGAGGTTACTGGGACAGCAAGCTCCCAGTGTGTAAACAGTTTGGGCTCATCTTATGTGCAGAGTATACTTCTAAACCCACATTTTGTATGGAAATATTGGGAGTGGTCTTATACACAGGTCGGCCTTATACACCGGCAAATACGGTACCTGCAAATACCGGACAAGAATTTGGTAGACTAGTGCAGAGTTTTGCTGATGTCTGTGAGTGTCGTGCCTTGAGAGTAAATGTAGAAAAGAGTAAAATGATGGTAATCAAGAAAAAAGGTGACTCCCAGTGTGATGTTACAGTGAATGGAGAGAGACTGGAATTGGTGAGGGAGTTCAAATACCTCAGTACAGTGATAAAAAAGAGAGGAAAATACGCAAGAGTGGAAAGCAGAGTGACATAAGGAAGGAAAGTAGTTGGTGCCATGAAGGCCTTGATGAGAAACAGAGGCTTGAGTGTTGCAGCTGTGCAAGGCTCACATGAAGGAGTGTTAGTGCCAGCTTTAACATATGGATGTGAGACTGTGGTGTTGCCTGAAAATGAAAAGTCAAGAGTGAGAGCAATGGAAATGGGACTGCTGAGGAATGTACGTGGAGTACAGAGAGTGGATAGGATATGGAATACTTTGATTCAAGAAAGATGCGGAGTGAGGAAGTCTGTGGACACCAGAATCAAAGAGAGTGTACTGAGATGTGGAGAGAGTGGAAAACAATGGAGTGGTGAAAAAGGTATATCGGAGTGAATTTGAAGGAGGGAGGAGGCAAGGCAGACCAAGGAGAAGGTGGAGGGATATGGTGGATGAATGTGTGTGGAAGAGAGGAATGGAAATCGGTGAAGCTAGGGAACCGATAGGAAATCGAACTGGCTGGATGAATGTTGTGAGAAGAAGTGCATGATCAGGGATTTGACACCCCTTTTTAATGTGACAGCTCTCGGACTGACTTTTGGATACATTTATGTGAAGCTACAGAATGTGGTGAAAGTTTTTGGCTAATCGGATAGAGCCAGGATTCCAAGGGCTTGAATGATGAGTGAATGGAAGCGTGGCCCATTGGATTGGGCGGATTTGGGCTGTCTGGATGTTGCTACCCCCAACCTTGCCCTAGGGTGGGAGAGGAGGTCTGGATGATAGTGATGATGATGCTAGTATGTGCGAAAATATATACCTTAATTAGTGTAATAGTGAGTATGGAGACAGTGGTGCCCGACAGCACAGTGCACTATATACAGTGCTAGCGAAAGTGAAAGTGACGCTTGCTACGAAGTTATTCTGGATTGTTTTAGTTATAAGACTAAAGTACTTAAAGGGACAGAAAATTACCATGTAACTGCATGGCTAATAATAAGTGATAGAATAAGAAGTAAATAAGTGACCACTTTTGGTGATCAATTGCTACATTATTCCCCTCATGTGGCAACTGAGTTACTGGTATTTCAATACCTTTTAAGTTTTTAAGTAACATTGTAATAATAGGTGATACATTTAGTGAATAAATGCAAAAATTACAAGGAAAACATTGTGTTGTCACCTCAAATACAACTGGTTTTATGCTCACTTGGCATCTTGTGCTTGTGATTTTCTTCATGTAGGATATATCCTTATCACTACAATGCAACAAGTGTCCTATGCTTGAAAGTGGTGAATAATATGCTTTTTAGTGTTGTAAGGCATGGAAGTCACCTCCCAAACTTCTCGCACATGGTATGGCAGCCACTGTATAGCAACACTGCCTGGTGTCTGCCTGGGCAACCTGTGTTCTCCAACTGCACAAAATTCCTCCTCTTTAACTCACTCTCCCTCTGGCTCTAAACCAATATGGACAGTTAGTTTCTTCCAGAGGTTAGTGGAAAGACTGAAGTTTGTGTGACTAAAAGTTAAACACATTTGGTTAAATATAAGAGGTCAGAATAGCTCATGAAAACACCTTATTTTTCCTGTATCGGCCACACCAACGACATGGGTTAAGTAAACACGGGCACAACTAAAGGGTTAAAATACCATTTTATGTTTATTTGGGATACCTTCCCTGTTTCACATTCTTGTCGTCCCTTTTTCAAAGACAGCCTCAGTATTAAGAGTGAAAAACACTACACTTGCACTGTGCACCTTATGCATTGAGCTTGTCATTATCTTTGGAAGGCTTAGACAAATGAGTGGTGTGTCAAACCAAATGGTTTTTGAATGCCTGGCCATTTTCCTGGTATGATTTAGTTTTCTGCCAGATTGATTAGGTAGTAGAGGAACCCAATCTAGGCCACTGTAGATACTTAGCTCCTCAGACACTAAGCCTTTTTGAGTTGGTAAATGGGGAGATTAAGAGGGGAGGAAAAGGCAGCTTCATAATACTACAATATATAAGCAGAAGATGCAGTAAATGAACTGTACAAGCTGCAGTCATTATTACTTTTATTTACTTAATTATTTTTTTCTCCAGGTGGTATTGGTGAGAATGTTAAAGAAGAAGATCTGCTGAGTGATGGAGAAGCAGGTTCCTCCCAGGCAGCCATCACTACTGCTCTTGATCCAAATTCACCCTCCACTGTTATACTCAACGGTATACCACAGTTTATATAAGTACATGAGTTCCATGTTCATGACACATGAACAGATTCTATTTCAAAACTTTAGAATTTATTTACTGTATATTTTCATTTTTTCATGCATGCATGTGTGTAGTGCAAAGTACTTTGCAGTACAGTATTATACTTATGAAAATTGGTGACATATATGACATTTTTGAAAATTCTGTGCATTCCTCATATACTGGTACATTACCTGTCATATTTGTTTAAGGTATACTAAGTGACATAAACGTGTGTTACAGACCCCATCCTCTCAGTGTCTGGAGAGCCACTGGGAGAGGAGGGATTACAGACTCCCCACCATGACCCACACATTTCCTGTTCAAGTCTCACTGGGAACTAGTGCCTGCGGCAACAATGAAACTCATCCTGGTGGTAATAATCATATGTAGAGAGACATCTGTGATCTGTTTATTACCCATGTCACATCAATACGGTACTATTATTCATACTTGTCCAAAACTATACATATATTTATACCATACATATTCAGTTATGCTTACAGTTACATGCTTGTCTCTTACTATAACACATATTATACTGCCTTTGTACCATGTCCTTATAACTGATGAATTCTCAAGTGTTCTTTGACACAAATCCCCATCATCAGTTCACTTATGTTGGACCTTGAACCATGTTTGCAACTGTTTTTGTCAAAAAATTATCCAAACATCAATATTTTTAAATGTATCTTAGCCAGACTTATTTACAGCAGTTTGCATATATCTTGTGTGAATATCCATCCATTTTGCCATTTTCTCACTTGCCTTCACATAAGCACCTGACCCATGCTCAGTTTTTATCTACATATATCATGTAATGTTGTAGCAATGAAAGTTAATAGGCTATAGAGAGCAGTAGCAAAAATCACGGCCATTTCCCATCAACCATAATACCATATTTTGGAGAAGCTACAGCACCATATTACAATCTTCCTCCTCTTCCAATGTTTGCAGAACACACTTTGGCTGGGGGTGTCTAAGGGAAGTGTCATGTACTTCTTCTGGGACATGAAATATGGAATAAGGAAACTCTTCCAGCCATCTCTTCCTTTTCCATGGTAGGTATGTGACTGCTTGCAACATATGTATTCTTGCACTACAATAAGCTCTTGAATTTGAAATGTTTTTATTGATACGTAGTCTGACGGCACATAAAATAGCTACGCAGTGTCATTTCATGCGTGGAAAATGAAATTTCAGTGGGTTGGAGCAGTTGATGACTGCTGCTGAACTACGTTGTTTACATTAATTGTCAGCATCCTTGTTGAAACATTCGACTAAGCTTCCAAGGGATAATGGCATTGCTTCAGAAAAAGGAACAGATACCGTAGCAAATGGGAATGGTATAAAAGTATATTAGTATTCAGTAATGAGTGAGTGTAGATGCTTATTGTAGTCTCACTAGTATTCTTATGGCCTCTTACAGCTGCAAAATCAAAGAAGAATAACAGACTTTGTTCTCAAGATTCTTTCAAGCTAATCATATTTGTATCTTACAAATGTGTTTTTACTATTATCATACTTTATATATTTACTGTTGTTGGTTTAGTGTTTTATCATGTATCTGTATTAGTCCATATTAGGTGCAATGCAGAACCAGACCTTCTTCTCAGGGGGAAAGATGCTGATGAGGTATGATTGGGGAAGGGCTGTCTATTTTGGAATGGTGATGCATGTGAAAGTCTGAGTCTGTAATGGCAGTGTTTGTGTGTTTAGTCTGAATGTCACTGATCAAACCAATAGGATACAAGTATATGCAAGCACATGAAAGAGTATATTACCAGTAAAGTGCACTTTGTGAGCACGTGACAAGCGAGTGAGTGTTTGTATTATTATAATATCATCTGCTGTAAACTTTCAACAATTTCTGGTGAGGTAGTTGAACGATAACAGAAGAATAATTGAGCTGAAATATTTACTTTCATGCTATCTTGTTCTCTCTCTCACACACACATGCACGGGCTTTCAACATATGACAGTGAAAAACAACTCATACCTCGCATGTATCGCTTTCATAGTGCTTTAAATCGATTTTATAGTGGAGCAAAGTCAGTTGAAGCCCTTGGTATATTCCCTTGGAAAGCTGGGATTCCAAGGGGTTTCTTTGGTCTCATGAAAATATATACAGTACCTAAAAACAAAACTTATTGATTGTATCTAGTACATGCTGATAGAATCTCTTCTCTGTCTCTTATAGTAGAAAAGCTATTAGCCTCTGAAAACCATAGCGGTCAGGCAGTGTCGTATCGTGTCGGGCTGGGCCGAGCCAGGTCACGTTGGGCCACTCATTTCTTAACTGAATGTAGAGTAAACATCACTTCACTACGCTTGCTCGCTTCGCTTAGTGCACTTGCTTACCCATAACCAGCATCCACTTTAAAAGTCCACCATGGCTTGGGTTTAAACCCATAGACTCTAGGCACAGTTGTGATTACATTACTACTTATGCCACCCCAACTTTTTATATTGCTTTAACACTGGTAGTATTGTAATGTGTCAAAAAAGTCAAAGAAGGCAAATACTGAATACCTCCAAGCCCATATTTATACTGTATAAAGTGGTAGGTGGGGGCGCACACCATCCACTCACTCGATGTTGTGCAGTTGTCGAGTGTCTGCCCTTTCCTCTCCTCTGTCCTTCTTTCCTTCAATCCTCTTCTGTCTTTCTTTCCTTCATTCTTTCCTTGTCCTTCTGCCTATGGGTGACTTTACACTCTCTCTTCTGTCTTTCTTTCCTTGTCCTTCTGCCTGTGGGTGACTCTGTACTGAGTGACAAGCCAAATAGTTTCCTGTACACCAGGAAACCATTTACTACGCTGGGTGGTAACCATATAACCAAATTTTGGTGCCTGGTGGTTTAGTGGGTAATTGTGGCGCTCCAGTCGGATTGAGCTGGTGAAGGTTCATATCCAAGGGGTGGTTGGGGTTTATTGCTCACGTAATGCCACTCAGGGATGAGTAAGGCTGGTCACTCTCATCTTAAATCCCAGGACCAACTTGCCTAACTCCGGGCTTCTATGCTCCTCTGTGGGGCGACATAGGATTGGATGATGGATGGATGGATGGATTCTCCATGAGGTTATGCTTAAATTGTGATTATCTAAATGTAGCAAGGTTTTTGCAAAACCATCTGTTTGCAAAATTTAACAGCTTACTGTTCAAAGACTGTTTTCAGTTATCTTCACATACTACATTTAAGCACCTTTTACAATCCAGAGTAGGCTTGTGCTTTAATTACTCATGGTACTTTGTCCCCTACCACAGCCATTTCAGTACCAAGAGCCTACAACAATACAATTACCATGCAGTTAAAATTTTTAAGTATATAGTATGGTGCTTGATGGTTTAGTGGGTAATTATGGTGCTCCAATCAGATTGAGCTGGTGCAGGCTAATATCCAAGGGATGGTTGGGGTTTCTTGCTCATGTAATGCCACTCAGGGATGAGTGAGGTTGGTCACTCTCTTCTTAAATGTCAGGACCAACTTGCCTAGTCCTGGGCTTCTACGCTTCTCATGGGGCAACACTGGAGTAGATATTGAATGAATGAATGATCATCATCAGAAGCCCATAACAGTC
>JAGKTI010028567.1:0-12911 GCA_018397915.1 Birgus latro | reverse complement strand
CTTAGGCTCAAAAGATATTCTTAATTCCAATGTCTATTCCAGATGTCCAATACCCTTCTCAGACGTTGGTATCCCTAGCGGATATGTTGTCCTAGTTCATTATTTCCAATTGTAGGATCATTTATTTCCTCCTGGATATTCACACAAGGTACCTGATGAAGTTTCCTGCCTTGCAACATATGAGCCGGTGTCAACGCTTCTTCCAACGCCAGTATCATCTACATTGGTTAACGGTTGATCATTAATCCTAACCTCAATTTCAGTGATCACCGTTCTCAGTTCCTCTTTGGTGATCTTAGTTAAGTTCTGTGTAAAGTTTTCCCTGGGCAGTTCTTTACTATTCCAATCATTCTTTCTGTAAATCCATTTTGCCATGGTGCTCTTGGAGCTATGAACTGCCAGGTACAATTTCGAATTCACAGTGCCGACTTAACTTTTGGGTCATTCATTATGTTCAAAAGTAGAGGTGCTGCTCCAACGAAACTTGTTCCTTTGTCGCTTATTACATTGGTAGGAAAAGACATTCTAGCAGCAAATCTTCTAAATGCATTCAGGAATGTCTCTGAACTCAGATCTTCTGCCATTTCTAGATGGACTGCCCTCGTGTAGGTGCAAGTAAACAAACATATATACACCTAATGGGGAGTTCCCTCACCCGTAACAGATATAGCTCCTGTATAATCAACTCCAGTTACTTTGAAGGGCCGACTTATGTTTACCCTATCCTTTGGTAAAGCAGGTGGCCCTGGGTAGTCATATGGCCGTTGATCATACCTCCTGCATACCATGCAGCCTTTGAGATATTTCCTTATGACCGGTCTACCCTTAGGGATCCAGTACCTTTCCCAGATTCGGGCCAAGGTCTGCGGCACACCTCCATGAAGAGTCAAATCATGGGCTTCCTTTACAATTAACTGTACAAAATAATCATTCTTGAGTAACAGTATAGGATGTCTAGTTTGGAGAGGCAAATCAGCCTTTATTATTCGGCCACGGTATCTAATCAGACCCTTTCCGTCTAAGAACAATCCTAAATCTCGGATCAGTTTGTTCTTGTTACCAGTGCCTTGGCATAAAAGGTCAAAAATCTCTCCATAATACTTCCTTTGTATCCTTTTCAACCAATATTCCACGGGATCAAACTTCTTAAAACCTCACTTTATTAAAAAATTCAACAACCAACCTAGTGGTGTTAATGAGTTATATTACTGATGAGAATCTGTTAATATCAATTATCTCTGGCTGAGATACTACTGGATCCAAGTTTACAACACTAACCTCAGCAATACTATACAGTTTTTGCTCAGGTCAATCCTTAGTGAGTAACCATTTCGGGCCTTTAAACCACAAGTCATCCTGTATCAGTCTCTTTACTGTCGAACCTCTCGAAAGCAGATTAGCTAGATTTTGTTTAGAGGATACATGCATAAATTTAAATTTGGAAGTCAGTTTTTACAGTCTTCGCTCTATTGCAGAGGAAAGAAATTTTACTGTCCTCCTTTCCTTTCCAGTAAAGACAAATCTCACTGTCAGTCCATATATAAATATCCTCAAACTGAGTATCCAGAGTAGTGGTTAGATACCTGGCCAATTTAGGTCCTACTTCTATGGAAGCCAATTCCATTTGAGGTAGGGTTCTTCCCTTAATTGGTGCAACTCTGGCTTCAGACATAATTTTACTGTCATGTCCTGTTGCACAATAAGCTACCGCTCCATATGCCTTCTGAGAAGCATTACAAAAAATGTGTAAATGTGACTTCTCATTACTGTTTATCATCCTGGGAATACTTACGTTTGATGTATTTTCAAATTCCTTCCGAATCTGTTCCTACTGTTCAGCATACGTTTCGCATAATTCTGTGTCCCAATCTAAATTTTCTCGCCAAGCCGCTTGCGCTAAACATTTGCCTGTAATAACTATAGGACTGACTAATCTTAATGGGCCAAATAACGTGGAGACCTGACTTAATAGGGACCTCTTGGTGAGAGTGACATCAGAGAACTTAATTGGATTTAAACTTATGTCATCAGCCTTTGTATCCCAACACCCAACACGTTCTGAGTTTTGGGAATGTCAGTATTTGGATAGTCCTCTTGTATTTTATTCCTCAAAAGCGGTGAATTTGTATTCCAGCTCTGTAGCGGCAAATTTGCCTTCCCACATTCGGAACTGGCTACTTCATAAGCCTTCAATGCTTCCGTTTCTGTATCAGTAACACCTTGCAATTTATCGATATAAAAAACCTGCCCTATTTCTGGCATTTGGCCCTTTCAAAATGGTGTTTTAATGTGTTGCAAAGTAGGAAAGGACTATTACAAGAGCCAAAGAGCACCGATCGGAAACAGTAAGTTTTCAATGGACTATCCTCATTTTGAGGGTCTTGAGGCCAGAAGAATTTTGTAAATATCCTATCCTCCTTTCTTAATCTTATTCTGAGAAAAGCCTTACTAATGTCTGCTGTAAAAGCATAAGGCTTCTCTCTAAATTTTAGTAATACATTCCCTAACTTCTCTGTTAGTGTAGGTCCACATTATAGGCAATGATTCAAGCTAGCTGAGTCCTTGGACGCTTTACTACTACAATTGAAAACTATCCTTATGGGAGTTATTACTGTATCTTTGCTTACAGCATGATGTGGTATATAATTTCCCGCTTTGTTGTTAACAGGGAAGTCTACCTCCTCTATAAATTTATTCTTCAGTTGATCCTTTATAATATTATCATATAGGGTAAGATGTTCTGGGTTGTCTCTCAATGTCACGAATTTTCTACAGTGTAAAATCACGTTAAGTTAAATCGTGACATCCAGTGATTTTGTGGAGGAGCAAATTATTATATGTACGATAATTTTAAGTTGTCGGGTTTCGCTCTGGGCCCATTGCGCATGCGCGCGCACCTCCCACGCTCGTCGCGCCGCCGATTCAAATGGGAGCTCAGTCTGCCTGTAGACACGAAGCAACGCGGGGCGCCTTTCTAGGCTCAGTGCTTTCTTAGCGTTTTCAGATTTCAGCTGGTATTGGCGTGTCTTCTGCAGCTTCCACCCACTTTGGTGATCGTCACAGCAGCTCTGGTTCATCCATACCGATCAGTATTTTCTGGTTTTTCTAGGTTTAAGCTTTCTGAAATATTTAACCGTTATCTGAGTGTCTGAGTGAGTGAGTATTCCTTCATTTGATTTGAATTTCATGTAACGTAAATTCATTTCTTTGTAATTAATAAATTTACAGTTCGTTCTCTTGAGCTTTGTTAAAGTATAACAGCCGTGTTTAATTTTCCCACTCATTTAATACAGTTTTGCTACTCTACGTTAGCACAACTTTTGAATTAAATCACGGCTGGTACTTAGGCCAGCTTTGGCATCACTCCTTAAATCCGTTGTGCTAGCTAGGAGTTTGGCTCAGCCAAGAGCCTGTTATCTTTATTATTATCATTTTTTTTTTATTGTTGGGGGGGGGAGAAGAAACTTTCTCGTAGGCCAACGGTATAATATTGCAGCCCAATAGAGCGTCTAGTCTCTGCTGCGTACCGTTGAGAAAGTCTATAATTCTCGACTCTAGAGAATTGGCGAAGTGACATAGCACACTTAGCTATACATTGTATACGAATTATACAATTTTTCATTATCTCTTGGAAATACTTAAATTTCCCCTGACATCTGGTGACATGCCAGAGTAAACTCTCATTTTCCCCTGACACTCAACTTTCTTAAAAGAGAATTTAACTGAGCCTTAGCTGCTTCGAAATTTGTTGGTAGTTCCGAATGTTTTAGTTTTCATTGTAATCCTACCCAATATTGTCCATCTTAAATTCCACAGACTGGTTATACAAATCCAAAGTTATTTTATCTTCAGGGGTTGGATCTTCAGTGTGTATTCCTACACTGTCTAGGTCCCAAAGTTTGTGTAGAGGTTCAATTTTTTCATCCAAAAAGTCATTTTTTTGAGTAGGTTCTAATTCTGCACCTATTCTAGCTACCATCAATGACTGTGTAGGGGTAACAAAGTCTGAGTCTACCAATTTGGCCTCTCCTCTGTCTTTCTTTGGAAAAGGCAACTGACCCATAATAAGGTTATCTCCTGGACTCTTGAACAACTGTACTTTATTTCTTTTAAAGGTCCTGTGTAAGAATCTTCCACAGTAATCTGATCCAATTAACATTTTATTGGGCCTGCAGTATCTGATCTCACATCCTGTTTTGTCAACCTTATCCCTGAGCTCTGCAACTGATCAGAGGTTTCCTTTAGTCCCTTTATGTAAATGCTGATTTCCATCTTTTCCAGTACAGCTGCTGTTATGCGGCATTTATACCTGCCAAGTTGTATTAAAGGTCTAACTAAATCAAAAGGCTGTCTCTCTTTAGCATTGTAGTTAAGAACCCTGTGATGGCCAGATTGACCTTGCCGACAATAGGTAACTTTAATTTATCTACAATGTCTGCAGAAATGTAGGTTTTCTGTGCACCCGTATCAAAAAGAGTACATGCTAATATGTTTGTTTTCAATCATTACCTTCACATCAGCAATTGGAACTGCAGCTGGCATTATTACTGGAGTAATTGCTTTCGCAACTGTCATATTGACACTTGCAGCTTTAGGAACCTCGTGTTTCATCGTCCTTGGGCACAAAGCACTGTGATGATTGTCCTTTCTACATTTGAAACAAAGATGTAGTTTAATTTTGTAGTCTGTGGCCAGTGTGTTCAGTATTCATGCAAATCATACAACACCCCAGTTCCTGAAGCCTCACTATTCTAGAAGCGTAATCAGGATACTGTTGGCAAGATGCGCTGGAATGTTGTTCACCACAAAACACACAGACCTTCTAGTCCTATACAATGAAAATTTTTACCTCCATAATTTCATCAGCTTGTCTATTCTTTGTCTTTATAAGTTTATCCTCAGATTTTAAGGAGATAAGAAAAGTACCTATCACTTTCTTTAGATACAGACTTAGCCGTTCCTGGCTTAGGTTTCCCAGCCAGTTGGTTAGTGGTTCTTTTCCTTATTTCAGCCTTCGGTTTTTTTTTCAGCAGGCTTTACTGTTCCTTGCAAATGTTTGCAGAATTGCATTAAGCCTTCTTCAATCTCCTCACAGGAGAAATTATCCCTCTGGTACCTTCCGTACAGAACATTCTTAGTTCTTGGTAGAAGCTTTAATTACACAATTCTAGAAAGCACCCAATCTGCTGCCTTGACATCTTCGTAAGTACCTAAGGCCTTTAAATTACACCTCATTGCAATCCCAAAATTTTGCAAGGACTCGAAATCATGTTTAGGAATGGGTAATTCAATCAGAGCCTTCAATAACTGGGTAATGACTTGTTCCCTGTCTTCATAATTCTGCTTAAGGATAGCCAAAGCCGCCTCATAATTGTTTTCCTCCACATGTAATTATCAATTTGTAAGGCGTCCCTTTGACCTGTCCTAGCAGATATGAGAGCTTGCTCACATTAGGGTGATCTGTTCTATCACGGACTAAGTATTTAAACAGATCCCAAAAGGATTTCCAATTCTGCTTCCCATCAAACTTTGGAAACGAAATCTGTGGTAATGCAGCCTTACTTGCTTGTTCCACAACTTTTGTCTCGTTGTTAATACTGGCTAATTTAGATTCAACCAGTTTCACTAATGTTAGATATTCCTCTAATTTACCTTCAAATTTGGTGGTTTCTGATTCTAAAAGATCTTTATCATCAGCTTGTAAGATGGCTGCTTCTAAGTTAGTATAACTTTCTTCATACTTGGCCCATCTTTCCTTTAGTATGTTCAACAGATTTCTTAATTTCTCCCTAGTTCGAGATGTATCCTCTAATGACTGCCGACAGTCCTGTATAGCTCTCGATAACCATCCTGCCTTACCACTAGATGATTTTTGTAACAAGGAAGTATACATTGTTACTGATTTCTAAGTTACGGGAGTACAACCCTTATTTTAAATTTTACAACCCAAACTTACTGAACTCTTTCGTTATTTATTATTTCAAATTTTGAGGGGTGTGGGAATAGGGTTTATGGCTTTAAACCAATCTCCCTTGGTTATTAAACCTCTTTGGTATTTTCTTTTCTCACACTCTGCTTCCAAGATAATCCATTTTTTTCCGAGCTCAGTTAATAAACGTTTTAAATTTTAAGGAGTGTAGGGATTTGGGTTAATGGCTTTATACTTATCTCCCTGGGTTATTAAACCTCTAGGGTTGTGCTATTATCCCCACACTCAATACAGTGTAGGACCACCCAAGCCCTGCACAGCATAGAACTGTTCTTTCTACGTGTTCTACTTCCACATGATGTGATAATAGGCTGTGCCCAACTAACGCTACCTTATAATCACCCAATGGCACAGCACACATCTGTTATCCTCACTCGGGGCACCAAAATATCTTAAAATAATATCCAGTGATGCTCCTCACTTGGGGCACCAAAAATTGTAAAACAAAAAAAATTATCGTGAGAAAATATGAGTCAATGTCTTCACTCGAGAGCACTAAAATGTCGGAAAATTATCGTGAGTCACTCCTTTCTAGCAGGAGTTACTCTGAATTAAATCAAGGGTAAATTTACATAAGTTTCGTGAGTATTTTTAGGCAATTAAATCCCCTAACTCACCGAAAGCCATCTCCCACATTCTAGGTAGTTCCCTAAGACTTGGCCAAATCAGTAAGGTCACTTAGCTATATACCGAGTCGAACGACAGATGACAACAGGCGTTTGTTTCGGCCGTTTTCCTAGGCAAATAAGCGTCCTAGAGGTGTATTTACAGTCTCTAGCTGAAACGTACCTGCTAACCGAGTGAAAGATGCTCAAGGAGTGAGTCAGTATGGCGAGATCCTTGTCCCTCATGGGATTGAGGAGTTACCAGTTATTTATTAATTACAAGGTCAAATACAGCTAACTTACTCCGTGAAATATACAAGGTGAATCTTACTTAATCTAATCTTAGGTTTAATGAAACTAAACAAAATATTCCCCTTTATCTATAAAGATACATTAAACCCACGTCTGCTTTTTATCGTGTCGCTTTTCATCCTTTAGGACACGTCACACTCACGCAAACGCAGTGAGGCCAATGGAAAATTCCTAATTATTTACATGTTTGTAAAATATAGTTGTCCACAAGAGTTAAATGCAGTAGCATTTAATTTATTAATAATAAGAAATATTAACAGAACGTAATATCTGGGTTTTTAAACCTCTCGATTTATTAGCATTCTGCACGTTTTCCTCTGCCTTTAACATCGACAACTAAAGTAAAGTAAAGAGCACAACCGCTCTGGGGGGAAATATTTCACATATATTTTTCTACATGTCCATACGATCTCAGTGCACTGTTTTTCACCCACTCAGTAACTCCACCACAGTTCACACCTTCTATAGTCTAGCATCCAATTGCAATTCTGCTCCCTCCGGTGTGCCCTCATTTTTCACTCCATCAGTAAACCAACCATATAAACACTGAACAGCCAGGGTAATGTAACACATCCATGTCCCACCCCAACATGCACCTCAAAACATTCACTTCTTATTTTATGTGAACACATCCCTTACTTTGTTATTAAAATGCATTCAATGCTCCAAGCAACTTACCTCCCATTCCATAAATCCGCAACACTTCCCACACGGCTCTTCTATCCACTTTATACTATGCCATTCCAAATCCTTAAATGCTATACGGTACGGTATATGGCTTTTTCCTGGGCAAATCAAGCAACTGAATGGTAATGCAAATATCTGCTATAAACCTACACATGGTACTTAGGTTTCACGTTGTCCGAATCAAATTCAAACCCAGGATCCTCAAACTTATCAGCAATTATCTTGGTGTCCTCTAATACTTCAAGGGGAGGATCACCACCACCAGTTTTCCTCACTTCACGATTATGAATGGCATGTTCTTTCTTTGCCCTGGAAAGGTATATTTTCCATAATTAAAGCCTAACTGCTATCATCAACTGGTCTTGAATACTTTTGTAGGAAAAAAATAAGCAATGCCTCTGCTTTTTGACTTGGAAATGGAAAAGTACAAATCAAGCACTTGTCTGCAGTGACATCAAACATTCATTTCTAATATCAACTGATGAAGTTTAAAATGCTCAGAATGAAGAGATATACGGTAGAGGTTAGTAAGAGTAAAAATAGTCTAAATCATACTGGTCCAAAACTTGATATTATATAGCTACCATAAAATGCACAAATGCACACACACCTACAAATAAACATGCTGTCATGAAAAATGTGAAATATCTCCCTTATTAATCTGCAAGGGAAATGATGTATGAGAAATTTACTGGGATGTACAATTGTAGAACATCGACCAAACACATACAAGTGCTGAGGCTGAACACTAAGAAAACTGGTTGCCTTACAATGGCCCAAAAGCCTATGTTTTACCAGGGCTCCATGCAGGATCCCGATGGGGGAGCTAGCACTCACCCCAGATCCCCTAGCTGATTGCCTCACGCCTACAGTGCTCAACTTTTCTATACAGTCAAAAAAATCTAAATATAAAACTGCCATACTGTGACCAGTACATCCAAATGATATCAGAGAATTAATTAATTAATTAATTAATTAAGAAGCGACATGGCGGCGCAACAGCAGAGGTCATATGGCACCGAACAGAAACCATAAAAGAAAATCAAAATATATAATAAAAACAATAAAAAGCATAGAGAAAATCGATGCTTAAAACAAACCAGCTGTATATAAGAAACATGATAAATAACAAAGAAAAAACGATGCTTAAAACAAACCAACAGTATAAAAGAAGCGACCAAAACTAATAACATGGTGGAAAGATTAGGATTAAAACTAGTACATTATCATTAAAACACAAGCTAATATATTGGAAAGGTCTATAGCTTGCGGAGAAGGCCAGAACGCAACACAAAGGAGAATGTACTTCCCCACATAACACAAGCCTCTTCCCGAAGTACTAAGGAGAGAAGGTACGAACCGTTGTTGGCTCGGCATCTAGAGAGGTACCGCCGATGAAGGTCCCCAAGACTGGGGCACTCGACAGTGAGATGCCGCACAGTCAAAGGAACCAGACAGTCATCACAATAGGGAGGAGGTGCCCTCTCCTTCAAAAAACCATGAGTCAGCCTAGTGTGGCCAATCCGAAGAAGGGCCAAAGCTGTTTCCCACTGTCGGGACAGTCCCACAAATCCCCCATCACCCAGGTTCCGACGAATGCTGCGGAGTTTGTTCGCCCCTGTTGCATCCCACGTCCTCTGCCAGCAGGAACGGACAGCCTCCACAGTGGCTGCAGATAAATCCTCGGATGGGACACGGTAATTTGGAGAGGAAGGACGAGAGCCAGCAGCTCTAGCCACAGAGTCAGCGCGTTCATTCCCCACGACCCCTAAATGTGCAGGGACCGAACACAGTTGTACAGAGTATCCTCGCCTGCATTATAAGAAGAGCCATTCCAAGACAGCTAAAACTAGAGGATGTGACGGGAAGCCATGAGCTTGTAAGGCACTGACTGAGTCACAGAAAAGGGTAAATGAAGCTGGAGGAAAGCTACAAATAATTTCAACTGCAACTAATATGGCAGTAAGTTCAGCAGTAAAAACAGATGCAGAAGGAAGGAGACTCACACCACAGCTAAAATCATGAAAAATTACACCAATGCCTGTTCGGGATTTAAAGCCATCCGTATATACAGGGGACTGAGTCACTGTGAATAGAGGCATGTTCCAAAAAATAAGACAGAGCTGCCTGTGAGAAAATAGATGCCTTCCTCTCGAGGAAGTAATCACATGGTTGCACTTCTGGGAGAAGCCAGGGAGCCACTCGGGGGATACACATAGTGCAAACAGGGGAGGAATGGACACCCAACTCCCCCATAGCAACCCACGCTCTGTACCCAAACGGGTGTGGATACCGAGGATGGTTGTTATAAAAGGGGAAAAGAGCAACCTTGGACGCAGCCTGACAACTTAATGAGGTCGGAAGACGGTGAAGGCAGTGCCAACACTGCACCACCAGGGACTGTCTGCGGAGATCCAGTGGCGGTTCGTTTGCATCAATCAACAGACTTTCTATAGGGGAAGACCGGAAAGCCCCAGTTGACAGATGAATCCCAGCATGATGAACCAAATATAGTGGTCTCAGCCAGGCCTCAGTAGCAGAAGAATATACCACACACCCATAGTCCAATTTGCTCCTTACTAAGGCGCGGTAAAGTCGGAGCAGGCTGGTCCTGTCTGCTCCCCAAGACAAGTGAGACAGGGTTCGTAGGAGGGACAAGGCACGGAAGCATGATAGTCGTAATGAATGGATATGAGGTACCCACGTCAGTCTCATGTCGAAAATGAGCCCAAGAACCTTTGTATCATCCACACATCGCACCCTCTAGCCATATAACCAGAGGTCTAGGTCAGGGTGAACACCTCTCAAACGGCAGAAATGCAAGGCCACCGGCTTTGCTGGGGAGAAACGGAAGCCGTGCATAGTCGCCCACCGAGAGACCCTATCTATAGCGAGCTGCATGCGACGTTCAGCCACGGACATTTGGGAAGCTGCATACCATAAAGCCAGATCATCAACATACAGTGAGGCAGACACTCCTTCTGGAAGAGAGGACACAATACCGTCCAATGCTACGGCAAAAAGGGTCACACTGAGGACACTTCCTTGAGGCACCCCTTCCTCCTGAGGGTATGAAGGAGACAGGGTGACAACAACCCTAACCATGAATGTACGGTCACGCAGAAAATTTAATATAAGCAGGGGAAGCCTTCCTCGTAAACAATAAGAATGGAGTTGTTGGAGTATACCAATCCGCCATGTAGTGTCGTATGCTTTCTCAAGATCAAAGAAAACGCACACCAAATGTTGCTGTCTAGCAAAGGCATAACATGCTGCAGCCTCAAGGCGAACAAATGCATCAGTTGTTGAGCGACATTTTCGAAACCCAAACTGACATTGAAAGAGACATTCATTCCTTTCTAGGAAATACATTAGGTGTGTGTTGACCATTTTCTCAAATAGTTTGCACAAGCAGGATGTTAAGGCAATTGGTCGATACTCCAAGGGACTGTTGCCTGCCTTCCCCGGCTTCTCGAACGGCAGAACAATAGCCTCACGCCAAGAGGTGGGAAGAGAAAATTCCCTCCAGATTTTATTAAAAAGGCTGAGGAAAAAGGACAAAGCATCCTTATCCAGGTGTCGGAGCATCGCGTTACGAATATCATCCGGCCCTGGTGAGGTATCATGACAGAGGAAAGGGCAGATTGGAGTTCACAATAAGAGAAAGGGAGGTTGTAGGACTCCACACTCCTTGAACGGAAGTCCATCACCCTTGCCTCCTCTATCTCCCGTCGTCTGGCAAAAATTGGTGATGTAGAGTCTCTTTGACTGACCGCCACAAAGGCAGACGCAAAAATATCGGCCACAGCTGCAGGCTCACCAACAGGCTCACCATTAGACATCAGCACAGGGGACCTGCCTTGATTGAATTTTCCCGAAATCTTTTGCACCCTCTTCCACACCTGAGACATTGGCGTCTGAGTTAACAGATGACACATATGCCATCCATGAATCCCGCTTAGCTTGTTTCAGTACTCGATGAGCCTTAGCCAGCGCCCTTCTGAATTCGACAAGATTATGCTCCATCCTGCATCTTCGATAATGGGAGAAAGCTAACTTCTTAGCACGTACAGAAACGCTACATTCCTCATTCTACCACGGGATAGGACGGTAGAAATACGTGCCAGAAGTCTTGGGAACAGCATGAAGGGCAGCAGAATGCAGAAGGGAGGTAAAGAATGAAACAGCCTCATCAATATGTGGAAAGTCTTCGACTGAGATATTAATAGAAATCAGAGAAGAGAAAAGAGACCAGTCTGCCTTATTCACTCTCCACCTCGGTAAACGAGAACAGGGGCTAGACACTGCTGCAGTGTGAAGGATGGGAAAGTGGTCACTTCCATGGAGATCCTCTGCAAGCTCCTAGGTAAGGTCCAGAAGACAGTCAGGAGAGCAGATAGAGAGGTCAATAGCAGTAAATGAACCTGTTTGGGGGTGAAAATGTGTAAATGCCCCAGCATTGAGCAGGGCAAGATCCTCATCCTCCAATAAGGATGCCAACAAACTCCCACGTTGGTTAGTAAGACAGTCACCCCACAAAGGGTGGCGACCATTGAAGTCCCCCAAGAGAAGAAAGGGCATAGGTAACTGGCCAAGAAGGTTCTCAAGTTCTACCCTATCGACTGTTGTGTTGGGTGGTAAATAAATGGAACATACTGTATACCAGCGGTGGGCATATAATTGCACAGCTACACACTGGAGGTCAGACTGGAGGTGGACTGGCCGATGAGGGATGTCAGCTCTCACCAAAACAGCACTACCCCCAACAGGACCCTGGGTTGGTGTTGAGTAAAAAGCAGTGTACCCAGGTGGTGCATTGGGTTGGCAAACCCTACAAGAGTTTCCTGGAGACATATACACATAGGGGAACAGGTCAGGAGCTCCTCCCAATTACCCCGCAACCCTCGACAGTTCCATTGTATTATACTGGCTGAGAATGCCATAGTTCCCATAGTGAAGGATGGATCAGGATGAGGGACGAGACAGTCTTGCCCCCCCAGCGGGTTTGGGTTTATGCTTTAGAGAGCCCTTTGGAGGAGCCTGCCCAGCACCAGGAACCCTCACCCTCTGTCGAACGGCCGATAGTAAACGGGAGGACGAGGAAGTGAGTTGTACCACACTCTTTCTTGGAGTAGGCAGACCAGTTTGCTTGGAAGGAGGCTTGGTGGCTGCTTTTGGAGGTGCCCCCACCAGAAGCCCCGGAAGTGGAAGCAGAGTCCACAGGACTCGAATCATTAGAGGAGGCCATCCCATGCTTCAGATCTAAGGTACCTACGGGATGTCTAACAACATCTCCAGGTGGAGATGGGGCCAGAGGT
>JAGKTI010028566.1:0-11774 GCA_018397915.1 Birgus latro | reverse complement strand
TAGTAGTAGTAGTAGTAGTAGTAGTAGTAATAATATTATTATTACTGTTATTATCATAACTATTATATACATCCATCTATTGCCAGATGCCTTAGTCACGTAAGGGATGGCCACAAACAAAGTGCCTCCATGTCGCCCTGTCCCCCGCCATTCATTGCCCTGCTCCCAGCTTACACCCCTCTCTCTCATATACCTCTCAACTCCATCCCTCCATCTCATCCTTGGCCTTCCCCTCCCTCTCCCCCCCTCCACCTCACTCACATACACTCTCCTTGTCAGTCTCTCGCGCTCCATCCTCTCCACATGGCCAAACCACCTCAATGTGTTTCTCCTAACGCTTCCACACATCCACACAACATCCACACAACAACGCTCCATTACGTCCTCATTTGTCAGTCTACCTCTCCATGTGACTCCACATGCTCCTCTCAAATAACTCATTTATACTGCTGTCACTCTTGACTGTCCCTCCAACAGGGTCCAAGCTTCACTTCCTTAGAGCTGGTATCACAATACTGTCATGCAGTAACTTTTTTACTTCATGCTCACTTCCCTGTTTTTTATCATTGCTTTCAAAGAACTAGCAACCTTTCTTCATTGTTGTACCTTTTCAAGCACTTCACCCTCTAAACTTCCATCCTTACTCATCACACTACGCAAGTACTTAAACGCACTCACATTTTCCATTTCCTCCATATCCAGCCTCACTGTACATTCAGTGACTTCTCGAAGACCATAACTTTACCCTTCCCTACATTCACCTTTAGATTCCGTTTCTTACACACTCTTCCAAACTCATTCACCAAGCCTTACAACTCCCCTTCGTCTTCAATAATCACAGTATCATCTGCACACAACAGTACAGGGAGTTTCACACATTGCCCTCTAGAATTAGGGCCGCTCCAGCATCCACTGCCCTACCTTGTATCTATTTTATAACCCCATCCATATACAGATTGAACAACCATGGAGACATGACACATCCCTGTTTCAATCCAACCGTCAGACAGAAAAATTTCACTCAGTTCACTGCCCACACGCAGCCTTAGCACCCTCATACATACTCTTCATGACGTTCAGCAACTTCCCATTTACTCCATATATTCTTAATACTCACCACAATCCTTGTCTATCCATCCTGTTATATGCTTTCTCCAAATTCATGAAGGCCGTATACTACTTCTCTCCCTTCTTCAGAAACTTTCCACTAAAGACCTAAGAATGAATATCTGATCTACACAACCTCTTCCCTTCCTAAAACCTCCCTGTTCCTCACCAACTAATTCCTCTGTTATTTCCCTGACTCTGTCAGTAAGTATCCTACCATATACTTTTCCCATCACACTAAGAAGACAAATGCCCCTATGATTACCACACACTTCTTTTTCCCCTTTTCCTTTGTACAGGGGAATAATTGTATCTGACTTCCAGTCCTCTGGGACTTGACTTTCCTCCAAGGCCAATCTGCAAATCTTCCACATCTTCCACATCCATACTACTACTATCTCTCCCCCACGCTTCAGCATTTCACCACACACTCCATCAATTCCTAGGGCTTTCCCCATTTTGTCTTTCTTAAATGCTTCCACAACTCCCATCCTACTGATTTCTTTCTTCTCACATACCTCCTTCTCCCAGCCATTCAAGCCAATTATGCCAGAACGCTCGAGCCGTTGTCATTTCGCAGAGCACGTGGACGGTGACTCTACCGCGCGGAAATTTTGCCACCCGAACTGTGTGTGAACGGCCTTATTTATCTTCATTTATTTCTAAACCTCGCGGAAAAAAAAACCGCTTGTGTGAAGTAGCCTTTACATTCCGTAGCACTCTAAATGCTTCGGCATACAAACTGATACTAAATATGAATGATGCATAATTTAACTATCATCCAAAGAAAGAAATGGAGGAAAACAAAAATAAAACAATGCATAGCTTTACAAAATACTTCCGCTCACAGCAGGCTACCTAGCATCTCTAACAAGTGAAAATGTGCGAACTATCCTGAATTTTCCACTGCCACCTAGCTAGCACCCCTGCTTCTCAACAATACTGATATTCTGGCAACGTAATTAGGATTTTCACGAAAAAATTAGAACCTGGACTGAGTTATAAATCTCTGAATTCTTTGAGGTTGTTGCACAAATTATAACCATCGTCCGTTCACTTGATGTAGTGCTGCCTACTTCTTCCTTCACCTTTTATCATTCTTTTTCTCTGTCCTCTCTCTCTCCCACTCTCTATTGCTCCCATCTTTCCGGTAACTTTTTGTTACTCCTCCTTCCTTTTCAGGTGGCTTTACTGAGTGACAAACCAATTAGTTTCCTATAGGTCAAGAAACTATTTACAGCGCCGTGGGATAACCATATAACCAATCCATACGTCTTCCCTACGTGTCAAAAAGTGGGTTGGCGGAGGGTTAGCGCCCCTCCCCGTAAAACAATTACCTCATAGACAAACAGTCACCCCGTACGGTATTATGGCGCCTGGCTACAGACAGATAGAAACTGGCCTTCCGCATCCATTTCCGTAGGGTGTTAAACTGTCCGGCAGTGAAACAGCCGAATATAAGGTGACCAGAGTTCCGCTTTTTTTACGTCTGTCCCGCCCTTTTAATTGTGACGAAAATGTCCCGCTTTTTCAATAGATTATCTTAAATGTCCCACTTTTATGAAATTGTGATGAATTTGGAAAATTATGCATAATCCAAACCAAATGAAATACTGTATCGTTAATATAAAATGTGTAATACTGTACTCACCGTACCGTATGGTATGTGGGTGAGGGCAGCGCAGAAGCAGCCAATGTCACTCGCCAGTCACTATATATATATATATATATGTGTGTGTGTGTGTGTGTGTGTGTGTGTGTCTGTATATATATGTACACACACACACACAGACGCGCGCGACGATGTCCCGCTTTTAGCCCCAGACCCCAGTAAATCTGGTCACCTTAGCCTAACACCTACAGCGGGATGAAGCTCCAGAGGGTTACGAAAGCGTGTGTGGCGGGTGACTGAGGGAAAGGATAAGTGCAGTGTTGCCAAATTTATCAGATGTAAAAGAGCTAGATTGAGGTCTGAAATGCGCTGGAAATGCGCTAGGAAAACGTTCGTCTCCCCGTCCCTGGTAGTAAGGGTTATGATGATGATAATAGCAATGATTTTTGTTTTGATCATAAAAAAAGTAATAATGGTAACAAACAGTACCGCTGTTGCTGCTGCTACTGTAATGATACTAAATATCAAAGAAATAGGATAATAATCAAGGTAATTATAATATATGTATTTATTTTGTAATTATTTTTACATACATTCAGTGAGAGTATGTCTATAATGCCTATGCTCATTACTCACCCTTAGTTAAGGGAAAAAATTATGGTGTCCTCTAGATCCTCGTCGGCTTCCTCATCTAATAATTCGGATGAACAGCAGATGTTCTGCTATTACCATTGCTAGTCGTCCTTCTGCTTGGCTTGATGAACGGCGTTGGGTGTCACTGATATGTGAGAATGGCAGTTTTGTTTGTCTTGAGCTAGAAAAAGGTTCTGCAGCTCGAACATGTTTCACAGAAGTTGTATGTCTTCTTAGGTCACTAAGTTTTGCTGTGATCTCGCATTTACAGAACGCACAATATAGGTCTCAGCCAATCCTTTAACTCTGGAAATTATTCCCAGCACTTTCTATACATTTGTGTATAATTTGGCGCCATTCTGATAGTTATTCAAGAACTGATTGCACCATTTCAAGCTTTCAGTAGTTGAGTCAGCTAACTGGTAGACGGACTAGCAGAGGCGAGGCGGGCCGCAGGCAGAGTACTTATCCAACGATACGACTGACATGTACCGTACGGAGCAGTTGCCTTGTAGTCAAATTTCCAGTTTTAATCTTTGTTAAATACAGTCTCGGGAATTATGATTTGTATGAATTGTAAATGAAAATATACGAGAATTAAATATTTTCTTATTATCCTAACTGGCCCGATGAAACGATAGTTTGAGAAATATTACGAAACACATGATTATTTTTTAAAGTAAAAAAGTCCCAGTCCTGTCCAGTTCGTGTTTAACTTACGGAATTCATATTCTCTAGCATGGAAAGAAGTAAATTTATATTTAACATACCCATGAATATGACATCTTAGAAATGCGCTAGAACATGCACCAAATCAAAGAAAAATGCACCAGAAAATGCGTTATGCGCAAAATACGAAATTTACGCGCTGTTTGTCATGCCAATGCGCCAGAACTAGCGCATTTCGCGCCAATTTGGCAACACTGGATAAGTGTGCGGGGTTTGGGATGAAGATTACTAACAGTAGCGGTGAAGAGACATGATATGGGTGGCTGGGTGCAAGTGTGTCTGTATAACATTCGTGTAATTTGCATGGTGTTTTTTTTTTCTTCCCTTATCCTTACATGATGAGCCGAGCTAATACTGTCCCGTGTTTTGAACCATATTTATCATACATATCTCAAAATTTATGAATAGTTTAAGCACCCACTGTTTCAATCGGTTGTGCATTCAATCGGTTGTGCATTCCACTGAACAATTGCTCTATTTGGGAAACTGATTTTCCTTACGTCATTATTAGCACTTTTTTTTTGTACAGTTTTTGCAGTGTCCTCTTGATGTTGCTTCCCCATAGGTTATATACTCATCTAAGTCTACTTTATCATGTGATGCATTTGTATGGCATAATAATGTCTCCGCTTGTCCTTCTCTCTTGTCATATTAGCAGGTTTAATTTTTCTAGTCTTTCTTAATAGCTTAGATCCCTTAAACTTCGTACCCATCTTGTAGCAGCCCTTTGTATACTTTTTCATTCTCATCTATGTGTGTTTTGAGATGTGGAGAGTTGGTCTAATGAATTACGTAATTATCATTCTCAGCATGTCTTCATTTATATATACAGTATGTGAATGCTACTCTCATATTAGCAAGCAATGTGTACATGCCCATGCTGTGTGTGTGTGTGTGTCCTTGCTTGTTTGTGACTTATGTCTAATCTCATTATTAGTATTTCCTTGTACCTGTGCAAATGAAATTAAATGCGAAAATACGAATCAGTGCTTGTGAGTGTGACCACTCACTGACAGTTAATCATAAATTAAGCTGCGTGGCGCAATAATCACTCAAACAGTGTTGTATTGGTAAGGAGGATGAAACTGAGGGCCGCATTCTTCCAACCAAGGCAAGTGTCCAGTGATTTCTTAATATCTGACGCATTGGCTTACTTTATTTTATTTACTGCGATTGGTCACCCGACTTATTGACAGTTTCTCAGTACTGATTTGTATTTTGAAACTACCTATCTATTGCCAGACGCCTTAATCCCGTAAAGGGTGGCCACAAACAAATCTATCCCCTGCCATTTCACTGTCCTGCTCCCAGCTCACCCCCCCCCCCCCCCCCCATACCCCCCCATCTCATCCCTTGCCTCCCCCTTCCTCTCCCCCCCCTCCACCTCACTCACATACATTCTCCTAATCAGTCTCTCACTCTCCATCTTCTCCACATGGCCAAACCACCTCAATGTGTTTCTCCTAACACTTCCTATCACATCGACACCACAACGCTCCTTCACTTCCTCATTTGTCAGTCTCTCTCCATGTGACTTCACATAATCCTCTCAGATGACTCATTTCCACTGCTGTCACTCTTGACTTCTGTCCCTCCAACAGGGTCCAAGCTTCACTTCCATACATCAGAGTTGGTATCACAATACTGTACTGTCATGTACAGTACAGTATTAACTTTTTCACTTCCATGCTCACTTCCCAGTTTTTTATCGCTGCTTTCCTGGAACCAGACACCTTCCTTCCTTGTTGTACCCTTTCGAGCACGTCACCCTCTAAACTTCCACACATACTCATCACACTACTCAAGTACTTAAATGCATTCACATTTTCCACTTCCTCCTCATCCAACATCACTGTACATTCAGTGACTTCACTTCTCTCGAAGACCATAACTTTACTCTTCCCTACATTCATCTTTAGATTCCATGCCTTACACACTCTCCCAAACTCATCCACCAAGCCTTGCAGCTCCCCTTCGTCTTCACTTAACAAAACAGTATCATCTGCAAACAATAATACAGCGAGTTTCCAAATACTGCCCTCTCTCACTAGGGCCGCTCCAACATCCACTGTCCTACCTTGCATCATTCTTATAACCCCATCCATATACAAATTGAACAACCATGGAGACATGACACATCCTTGCTCCAATCCAACCTTCAAACAGAAAAATTCACTCAGTTCACTATTCACATGCACTGCAACCTTAGAACCCTCATACATACTCTTCACAGCCTTCTACAACTTCCCATCTGGTCCATATCTTCTTAAAACCTTCCACAATCTTGTCTATCCACCCTGTCATATGCTCTCTTCAAATCCATGAAGGCCACATACAGCTTCTTTCCCTTCTCTAGAAACTTTTCCACTAAAGATAAGAATGAATTTCTGAGCTACACAACCTCTTTCCTTCCTAAAACCTCCCTGTTCTTCTTCAACTAATTCCCCTGTTATTTCCCTAATTCTGTCAATAAGTATCCTACCATATACTTTTCCTATTACACTATGATGACAAATGCCCCTATGATTAACACACACTTCCTTTTCCCTTTTCCCTTTGTCTATCTATCTATCTATAGCCCAATGCTCTAATCCCGCAAAGGGAGGCCGCAGACAAAATGCCTCCAAGTCGCTCTTTCGCCCACCATTATTTGACTGCCCTCCCCCCAACTCACTCCCTCCTCCCTCATATACCTCTCAACTCCATCCCTCCACCTCATTCTCAGTGTTCCCCTCCTTCTCCCTCCCTCCACTTCACCTACATACACCCTCTTAGTCAGTCTTTCATTCTCCATTCTCTCCATATGTCCAAACCACCTCAGTTTCGTTTTGTTTCGTTTTTGAAGGCTCCAACATGCTTGCATGCGTCAGCCTTGGTCACCTAATGGCGGCTCTCCATGCTGCTTGATCTTTGGCAGCCTCCCTGTTCAGTCCCTTAATCCTTAGGTCACACTTAATGACCTCGTCCCATGTCTTTCTCGGTCTACCCCTCCCCCAGTATTAACACTTCTCACCCCCTGCACCCAATTACCATCCCCCATCCTCAGTATATTTCTCCTAATTTTCTCAATCATATCCACATCCCCCCACAGCATTCTTTAACTCCTTCATTCGTCAACCTGNTTCACTATTCACACGCACTGCAACCTTAGAACCCTCATACATACTCTTCACAGCCTTCAACAACTTCCCATCTAGTCCATATCTTCTTAAAACCTTCCACAATCTTGTCTATCCACCCTGTCATATGCTTTCTTCAAATCCATGAAGGCCACATACAGCTTCTTTCCCTTCTCTAGAAACTTTTCCACTAAAGATAAGAATGAATATCTGAGCTACACAACCTCTTTCCTTCCTAAAACCTCCCTGTTCTTCTTCAACTAATTCCCCTGTTATTTCCCTAATTCTGTCAATAAGTATCCTACCATATACTTTTCCTATTACACTATGATGACAAATGCCCCTATGATTAACACACACTTCCTTTTCCCTTTTCCCTTTGTCTATCTATCTATCTATAGCCCAATGCCCTAATCCCGCAAAGGGAGGCCGCAGACAAAATGCCTCCAAGTCGCTCTTTCACCCACCATTTGACTGCCCTCCCCCCAACTCACTCCCTCCTCCCTCATATACCTCTCAACTCCATCCCTCCACCTCATTCTCAGTGTTCCCCTCCTTCTCCCCCCCTCCACTTCACCTACATACACCCTCTTAGTCAGTCTTTCATTCTCCATTCTCTCCATATGTCCAAACCACCTCAGTTTCGTTTTGTTTCGTTTTTGAAGGCTCCAACATGCTTGCATGCGTCAGCCTTGGTCACCTAATGGCGGCTCTCCATGCTGCTTGATCTTTGGCAGCCTCCCTGTTCAGTCCCTTAATCCTTAGGTCACACTTAATGACCTCGTACCATGTCTTTCTCGGTCTACCCCTCCCCCAGTATTAACACTTCTCACCCCCTGCACCCAATTACCATCCCCCATCCTCAGTGTATTTCTCCTAATTTTCTCAATCATATCCACATCCCCCCACAGCATTCTTGAACTCCTTCATTCGTCAACCTGTCCCTCCATGTCATTCTGCATGCTTCTCTCAAGTAACTCATTTCCACTGCTCTCACTCTTGACTTGTTCCTCTTTAGCAAGGTCCATGCCTCGCTTCCATACGTCAGGGTAGGGATCACAATACTATCATGCAGGACTTCTTAACCTCCATACTCACCTCCCTATTTCTCATCACCGCTTTCAGTGAACCAACAACCTTCCTTCCCTGCTGTACCCTTTTGAGCACTTCATCCCCAAAACTTCAATCCTTACACATCACTCTACTCAAGTACTTGAATGCACTCACATTCTCCATATCCTCACCATCCAACCTCACTATGCATTCTGTGACTTCATTCCTCTCAAACATCATAACTTTACTCTTGTTTACATTAACTTTCAGATTCCTCTTCTTACATACTGGCCCAAATTCATTCACCAAACCTTGTAAATCCCATTGATCTTCACTCAGCAATACTGTATCATCAGCAAACAGCAACACCGGAATCTTCCACAACTCACCTTCATTCATTAGAGCCAACCCCACACCCACTGCCCTACCTTGCACCTCCTTTACAACCCCATCCATGAATATATTAAACAGCCATGGAGACATCACATATCCCTGTTTCAGTCCCACATTTAGATCAAAGAACTCACTCAGCTCACCATCCACTCACACCGTAGCCCTAGCTCCCTCGTACATACTCTTCACAGCACTCGACAATTTCCCATCCACTCCATATATTCTTAATACCTTCCACATACCTTGCCTATCCACTCCATCATATGCTTTCTCCAAGTTCATGAAGGCAGCATACACTTTGTTTCCCTTCTCTAAATACTTCTCCACCAAACATCTTAGAACATCTGATATACACACCCTTTTCCCTTCCTAAATCCACCTTGTTCTTCTCCAACTAGCTTCTCTGTTATATGCCTAACCCTATCAATAGGTATTCTACCATATATTTTTCCAATTACACTGAGGAGGCAAATACCCCTATGGTTTCCATATACTTCTCTCTCTCTTTTTCCTTTGTATAAAGGAACAATTATACCCGATTTCCAAACCTCTGGAACAGTTCCCTTTTCGCAAGCCAGTCTACACAGCTTCCATATCCACTCCACAACAGTCTTACCACCATACTTCAGCATTTCACCACACACTTCCTGGGGCCTTTCTCATCTTGATCTTCTTCACTGCTTCAACTACTACTGCCCTACTGATCTCTTCCTCCCTCCTCTCATCTCTTCTTCTCACAACCATTCCTCAACCACTTATACTCCCACTGCTCTCACTCTCTAAATTCAACAAATCCTCCAAGTGCTCCTTCCATCTCCTCATTTTCTCTCTCGTCTCCACCAACAATCCATTATTCCTATTTTTCACTCTCCTACTGTTTCCTCTTTCACACTGTCTTACTTTCTTTATCTCCTTCCAAAACAATTTCTTACTCTCCCTGCATTTCACACTCAGATTCCTCCCAAACTCTTCATCCACTCTCTTCTTACTCTTCTTCACCAACCTCTTCACCTTCCTTCTTCTGCTCAGATATACCTCTCTCTTCTTTCTCTTATCTTTCCCCTACCTATACTCGCTAGCCAGTCACTACAGTATATGCCTTCTCCTTTTGTTCCACAGCTCATTTCACCTCATCATTCCACCATGCTGTCCCTTGCACACCCCTGCATCTCCTCCTCACTCCACAAACCACCTCACACGCTGCACCTATCTCTTCCGTGAATATCTTGCATACTTCTTCCACCCCTTCCATATGCTCTAACTCATACCTTCCTAATCTTTCTTCCACTGTGCTCTTATACTCTGCGATTTTCTCACTCTCTTGCAACTTCTCCACTCTTTTCACAGGAGCTGTTTCCTTAGTACAGGGGAATAGTATACCTGACTTCCAATCTTCCGGGACTCTACCTTCCTCCCAGGCCAATCTGCAAATCTTCCACATCCATTCTACTACTATCTCTCCCTCATGCATCAGCATTTCACCACACCCTCCATCAATTCCTGGGGCTTTCCCCATTTTAACTTTCTTCATTGCTTCCACAACTTCCATCCTACAGATTTCTTCCTCTCTTTACACATCCCTTCTTCTCCCAGCCATTCCCCAGCCACTTATACTCACATTGCTTTCATTCTCTATGTTCAACAATTCCTTAAAGTGTTCTCTCCAACTGCTAAGTTTTTCCCCCTTCTCCATTAGTAATCTACCATTTTTATCTTTCACTCCCCAACTAACTTCTTTGGTAGCCTGTCTAACTCCCTTTAGCTCTTTCCAGAAAATTTTCTTACATTCCCTCCACTTTACACTCAAATTCCTTCCAAGTTCCTCAACCACTCTCTTACTAATCTTTTCACCTCTCTCTTCCTCTCTACATATAACTCTCTCTTCCGTCCCTCAACTTCTTCTACACCCCTGTTTCTCATCCACTTACTATGTGCTTTCTTTTCTTGTGCCACAGCCTCTCTCACCTCTTCATTCCACCATGTTGTTCCCTGCACTCTCTTTCGTCTTCTCTTCACCCCACACACCACTTCACATGCTGTACAGATTTCTTCTGTGAATATCTTGCACACATCTTCCACGTCCCTCATCTGCTCCAATCCATACTTACCCAATCGCTCCTCCACTTCCCTCTTATATTCTGTCTTTTATCCATCCTCTTGTAACTTTTTCACCCTCCTTGTATGAATTACTTCCTCCTGCCCCTCCCTTCTTCTATTTCTCCATTTCATTTGGACTTCGGTGGTGGTCAGAAAGTCCATTCCCCCAACCTCTACATACTCTTGCATCCATTACACACCTCATCCTTTCATCCACACACATATAATCAGTCACTGCCCTCTGTTCATTCAGTTCACTACCCACCCTTCTCGTCACTCGCCATGTATACCTATGGATCATTTTGTGCCTGAGGTGGGTATTGGCTATCACCAACCCCCTCCTGGCACAAATGTCCACTAAAGCACTGCCATTTTCATCCATCTTTGCAGGCACACCCCACTCACCAGCTACTCCATCCACCTTCACATTCCCTACTGTTCCTTTCATATCTCCAATCAAAAACACTCTCTTATTCCTTTCAAACTTTTCCATGCATGCTTCCACATTTGTCCAGAACTCTGCTTGCACGATCTTGCACTGGCGCATACGCAGACACAATTGCCCACATTTGTAGTCCAACTTTCAGTCTTACCCAAACAATCCTCGAGTCAACTGATCCGTACTCTCTTACATTCTTCTTCCATCTGTTACTCACAACAATACACACTCCTTCTTTTTCCCTCTCATTCTCACCTACTCCCACACATATACTCCATCCATACTCCCATTCCCTCACACTCTCACCTCACCATTTAGTTTCAGTTAATCCACATACATCCACTTTCACACCCTGAAGCACCTGGACAATCTCTCTTTCTTTCATTTCATCATTTGCACCCCTTACATTCCATGTAGCCCTGTACCATGTCCTTTGTTCAGTCCTTAGTCACCACCTTTTGGTCAGTCCTTGTCCGAGGCTTCTTGTTCGAATTGTTAGTTAGTTGTTTTGAAACTATTTTATTTAATTCACTCAGCTACAAGAAAATACCAGTAAGGTTAGGCACGGACCACAAACATGCAAGAATGCAAA
>JAGKTI010028565.1:0-12912 GCA_018397915.1 Birgus latro | reverse complement strand
GGGACTCTACCCTCCTCCCAAGCCAATCTGCACACCTTCCACATCCATTCTATTACTATCTCTCCCCCATGCTTCAGCATTTCACCACACACTCCATCAATTCCTGGGGCTTTCCCCATTTTAACTTTCTTCATTGCTTCCACCACTTCCATCCTGGTGATTTCTTCCTCTCTTCTCACAACCCTCCTTCTCCCTGCCATTCCCCAGCCACTTATACTTGCATTACTTTCATTCTCTATGTTCAACAGTTCATTAAAGTGTTCTCTCCATCTGTTTACTTTTTCTCCCTTCTCCACTAGTAATCTACCATTTTTATCTTTCACACCCCCACTGACTTCGTTGGCACCCTGTCTAGCTCTCTTTACCTCCTTCCAGAACATTTTCTTACATTCCCTCCACTTTGCACTCAAATTCCTTCCAAACTCCTCATCCACTCTCTTCTTACTCTCTCTTACTAATCTTTTCACCTCTCTCCTCCTCACTACATATAACTCTCTCGTCCGTCTCTCAGCTTCTTCGTCGCCCCTGTTCCTCATCCACTCATTATATGCTTTCTTCTTTTGTGCCACAGCCTCTCTCACCTCTTCAGTCCACCATGCTGTTCCCTGAACCCCCTTTCGTCTTCTCTTCACCCCACACACCACCTCACATGCTGCACAGATTTCTTTTGTGAATACCTTGCACACACCCTCCACGTCCCCCATCTGCTCCAATCTATATTTACCCAATCACTCCTCCACTTCCCTTCTATATTCAGCCTTTATTTCATCCTCTTGTAACTTTTCTACCCTCCTTGTAACACATACTTCCTCCTGTCTTTCCCTTCTTCTCTTCCTCCATCTTGTTTGGACTCTGATTCTGGCCACCACCAAATGGTGGTCAGAAAGTCCACTCCCCCAACCTCTATATACTCTTGCATCCATTATACATCTTCTCATCCTTTCATCCACACACACAGTCAATCATTGCCTTCCGTTCATTCATTCCCCCGTCCTCTCTTCTCACCACTCGCCATGTATACCTATGGATCATTTTGTGCCTGAAGAGGGTATTAACTACCACCAACCCCCTCCCAGCACAAATGTCCACTAAAGCACTGCCATTCTCATCCATCTCTGCAGGCACACCGCACTCACCAACCACTCCATCCACCTTCTCATTTCCCACTTTTCCATTCATATCTCCAATCAGAAACACTCTCTCATTCCTTTCAAACTTTTCCAAGCAGGCTTCCACATTTGTCCAAAACTCTTCTCTCACTCTACTTACACGATCTTGCATTGGCGCATACACGCACACAATTGCCCATATTTGTAGTCCAACTTTCACTCTTACCCACACAATCCTTGACCCAACTGATCCATACTCTCTTACAATCTCCTTCCACCTGTTGCTCACAACAATACACACTCCCTCTTTCGCCCTCTCATTCTCACCCACTCCTGCGCATATACCCCACCCATATTCCCATTCTCTCACACTCTCACCTCGCCATTTAGTTTCAGTTATTCCACATATATCCACTTTCGCACTCTCAAGCACCTGTACAATCTCTCTCTCTTTCACCTCATCATTCATACCCCTCACATTCCAGGTCGCAATCTTTATCTCGTCCTTTGTCAGTTCCTTTGTCGTCAACTTTTGGTCAGTCCTGGTCCGAGGCTTCCTGTTCGTATTTTTAGTTAGTTGTTTTTACGGGGTGGGGCACTAACCCACCACCAACCCTTTTAGTCGCCTCTTACGACAAACAGGGATACTGGGGGAGAATTCTTGAAAACCCCCTACCCCCCAGGGGGTAATCATTAAGAAATAATATTACTTATTTCTTGAAAATATCGCCGAATAACGTTCTAACTGGTTTTCATTTCTTTCTAACCGGTTCAGGATCGTTACGTTTCAAGGATGAACGAAAAACGAAATGTTATTACATTACGACCTCACTATAACGGACTAATTAGGGCCCAAGCCAGTCCGAAAAATGCGAAATTCCAATAAAAGCGACATCCGGACTTACCCCTTCTAATCTGGACTTTTTCCGATATATCAAACATTAGTCCGGATTGCATCAGTGGTTTTCACCACCATTGCAGTATTGTACTGTGTTATACCTTCACTACATTAATCAGATGGTATAATAATACTGTACTGTGCACTAAAAAACATGTCTTTTACTTGTCTTATTGTGGTGAACATAGCTGAAGTGGTCAGGCAGTCCGGACTGCTTTCTGGCTTTATCGGACTTTTTCCGATATATAGGAGTTTAGTCCGGTAGCTCCTCGAGTCCGATAAAAGCGAATTCCGGTCTACTGAAGTCCGTTATATAGAGGTTTTACTGTATACTGTTTCTGCTCGAAACGAACCGTTTGAAAAAATAATTTAATTTTTAAGCCCTGATGTCAATAGATAAGAATCGCAACCATACCCTGCAAATCTGATTATTGCTAATAACTGCTGTGCTGATGAAGAAAATGTGACCATGAGACACGTTAGTGAAAAAGTGAAAAACGTTACTTGTGCGATTTTTATTGAAATATGGTTATATAAACAACTCCTATTCCAGTTACAGTAACTGTATATGCCACAAACATAAACAAAATGTGTGCTGATGTGAAATTTACATAACAGACTAACTAGAAAGTGGTTGGTGAGGGTGCTCACCATCCACTCATGCAGTGCTGCTCTCAGTTGCCTGCACTTTCCTCTCTTCCTTCTTTCTTTCCAACCTTCCTCTTCTGTCTTCCTTTCCTTCATTCTTTCCTCTTCCTTCTGTCTATGGGTGACTCTACACTGAGTAACAAGCCAAATAGTTTCCTGTACCCCAGGAAACCATTTACTATGCTGGGTGGTAACCATATTAACCAAATTATGGTGCCTGGTGGTTTGGTGGGCAATTAAGGCACTACAATCAGACTGAGCCAGTGCAGGTTTATATCCAAGGGGTGGCTGGGGTTTACTGCTCACGTAATGCCATTCAGCGATGAGTGAGGCTGGTCACTCTCATCTTAAATGCCAGGACCAACTTGCCTAACCCTGGGCTCCTACGTGCCTCATAGGGAAACATTGGATTAGATGATGAATGAATGAATGAACTACCCAGACGACAATTCCTGTTTAAGCGACACCAACATATTCAAGTGACATCAACAACATGACATCGAAACAGACCAGTTGATCGAGAAGAGAAAAGTCACTCCTTTGAATGTACGTACCATTCATGATACTTGAGGAGTTGGTAAAGCTTGCGCAACCATGTCCTCTTCTATCTCATCTCTGTCTGGGTTGTCAGCAAAACAAAACTGAGTATGATCCACTCTGCTGATGTCCCTCTTTCTATGGTAACTAACTTTAATCATGCCCTCTTCACACACTGACTCAATGACTAAAGTTCTTAATGTTTAGACAACTTTTTGGTTTTATAATGAACCAGTACTGCGATTAACACTAATAAGGAGACAGGGTAATCTGCCTCTGCCACCAGAGGGCAGCTTAATCACACACGTCCACCCCCAGCTCCCCCTCCTTATCCCCCCAAAACCACCAATTCCCAAAACCACCAATTGTTTAGATGGATGGATCGGAGATCTGAAGCTTCACTCTCACATCTTGCCACATGTAATATTAGTACGATTTATTCTATTATTACGTATATTACTGCGAATATACATCCACCTTTATTATACTGAGGCTTTTGCAGATTTTAACAGAATGACCCCACTGGATAGAATTTTATTAAAAATATTTATTTGTCTCCTAAACAATATACTGTACAGTTCTAAAATCTAATTAAGTAACAAGTTGCATGACCACTAACCCTGAAAGTCCCACTCCTGCCTTGTCATGTTCGGAGCGACATATAGTGAGTCCTCGATAAACAAAAACCCGATGTACAAATTTTTGAAGTTGCGAAAGTGAGGAATGTAGGACAAATTCCACAACACGAAAGGTATCTGTCTCGATGACATGGAGAGCAAAGCGAAAGGAAATAGCAAAAATTCAAAATGGACCCGCTGCACACCACCGCGCTCCCTTGCGGCGAGGCCGTCACAACAATTACAAGACAATTCGCCATCAGAACTTTTTGGCATCAGGACAATTCCCCATCATTTATTTACATATCAGTTAATTTAGCAAGTATATTAGCTTTCGAGTTATATTAGTTATAAAGGTGGTGGTGGTTTATTCTTTTTACAATAAATGTAAAATATGGCACCATATAGTTGGTATTAACGGAAAAAAATATAAATACAGTAATCCCTCCACTATTCGACATAACAGAGCCAAAGGCATGTCCGGATATTGGTCTTGTCCGGATACTGGCCCTGAAGCTCCAGCACTGGTCATTCATGACCCTAGCCTAACCTAACCTAAATCAGAAAACCACCTACCTACCTCCCTATCAGACATGCACAGCACTTATTTAAGTCCCCTTTCACATAAATAATATACACAAAACATGAATTAACTGAATTTTAACCAAAAAATGATGATTTAGAAGTGAGTAAGGAATAGATGCTCACAACTTGCCAGCAAGTGTAAGTAAGTATCAGACATGGAAATCACTATGAAAATCACCCTTTCTCACACCAGGTGTATTAAATAATGGACACAAAGCATGAATTCATTGAATTTTAACCCAAAAGTGATGATTTTGAGGTAAGTAAGGCATAGATGTTCATGAGTTGGCTAGCTTAGTGTAAATAAGTATCGGACGTGGCAATCACTATGAAAATCATCATTTCTCACATCTTATGCACTAAAATATGGCATACAAAGCATCAAATAAATAAACTGTTACCAGAAAAAGAGTTAGGTATTGCAAAGGTGTTCACTGTTCACCAACAGCACCCGTCATTCTTGACCCTAACCTAACCTAACCTAAATCAGAAAACCACCTACCTACCTCCCTCCCGGACATGCATAGCACTTAATTAAGAACCCATTCACATAAATAATTGGCACAAAGCATGAATTAATCGAATTTTAACCCAAAAATGATGAATTTGAGGTGAGTAAGGCAGGGGTGTTCACGAGTTGGAAGGTTAGTGTAAGTAAGTATCGGACGTGGCTATCACTAGGAAAATCATCATTTCTCATATCTTATGCACTAAAATATGGGATACAAAGCATCAAATAAATAAATTGTTACCAGAAAAAGAGTTAGGTATGGCAAAGGTGTTCACTGTTCAACAACAGCACCGGTCATTCTTGACCCTAACCTAACCTAACCTAAATCAGAAAACCACCTACTTACCTCCCTCCTTGACATGCATAGCACTTAAGACCCCATTCACATAAATAATTGGCACAAAGCATGAATTAATCGAATTTTAACCCCAAAATGATGATTTTGAGGTGAGTAAGGCAGACATGATTATTACTGAGAAAATCACCTTTTCACAGCCTATGATGCACTCAAATATGGGACACAAAGCATGAAGTAAATAAAATGTAACCAGAAAAATTATGATTTTGAGGTGTGTGGGGCAAAAATGTTCACCAGTTGACTAGATAGTAAACGTATGTAAGAAACATGGTAATCACTGAGAAAATCACCTCTTTCACAGCCTGTGCACTCAAATATGGGACACAAAGCATGAAGTAAATAAAATGTAACCAGAGAATGAGGATTTAGAAGTGATTATGGAAAATATTTAGCAGTTGACAATGTTTACTTACAGTCCATGATTGTTGTTTACCCTCATCTCTAAGGTTTTTACAGTGGTCATAATTGCTCTTGAAGCATGTCCAGTAATCCAGTGTTTAACTACACTTAATCCTTAGCACTGTGACTTTTGATTATTTAAACAAGAACGAAAATACCACAAACGAGCGGACAGCCATCCACTGTTCACGGGAGTTGAGACAGAACTAGTAGGAGGGAGACTGAGCGGGAAGGGAGCTAGTTGGCGCGGGCGGAAAATTCAAACTGACGCGGTCAGAAAAAATTGGATTTATTTATTTTTTTTCAATTGGGGGGTTTCGGCCATCAGACCATGACGTCCAAATAGTGAGGTGTCCGGATAGTAGACGTTCGGATAGTAGAGAGATTACTGTATATTGAAACCTGAATCAAGTGACATACGCCCTGCATCCCATTGTCTAGGCAACTCACCTGTTACCAGTGACCTGGCCAGTAAAGACATGTTACGCCACGATATGAAATTCAAGGCCAAAGTGATTCCTCAATCGATGACAATGTGGAGGACAAAGTTTACGTAGCATTAAACATCTACAGTTATAACTTACTTCAAAATAGGAGGGGTAAAGTTTAGTTGGGGGGTCCAAGGGGGCCCTGGAATGCATCCCCCCATTTCTATGTATATTTCAATGGGGAAAATCGTTCCAATACACAAAATTTCGAATTACAAAAGTTTTTTTTTTTGTCTCTATCCCTTTCGTTTATCGAGGACTCATTGTATCTACCCATCTACATATCCACCTGCTCACTCAACCTATCCAACACTCACCCTTCCCACCCACCTCTGTGACCCACCAAGCGCACCGATCTTGGCCATCCACCCTGCCCATCCACGAATGCCACCCACCAAGCTCATTTAACAATATCACCCAACACATCTACCAACACATCTACCCACCCACCCACCCACCCACCCTCCCACCCCACCAACCCAACCACCCACGCAGAGCACTCCGGCATCCAGACGACCCATCGAGTTACCACACACCCTGGCAACCCACACATTCTGATGCCCTATCTTGCCCACAAACCATGGTCACCCACCCACCCCACCCACGAATGCCAGCCACCCTGCTCACCCAACAGTGCTATCCATGACATCAACCCATCGAGCCCTCTCACCCACCCACCCATCTCTCCCCGAATTCAGTGTAACCGCAGTGATTTCTTGTTTAATGATGTGCGTGAGAAACGTTACGTCTTTTTCCAGTAACATTCCTCATGCCATGCATGTAATGTGTGTGATTGAGCATATGACTTACCAGAGTCTTTTACAAGATATCAAAGTACTACATTAGTAAGATACTAAGTGTTATGCTGGGTTTCTCCAAATCATAAGCTGTGTGTGGGAAAAATGTTGAAAAAACATCACACTCTCTACTCCTGAAGTACTTCCACTTCAAGGTTGTGCCACAGTCTGACCACAAAGTATATATAAACAATTGTAGTGACAATTATGACTCAAACAGATGTTATTTCAATAAAAACCAATGACAGCATTCCAAACAAATGCATACTTGTGTCAATGATGATAAAATTACTAATTTCAGCATGAATTTTTCTTCAGTGACATGGTATGACATTTTTTAATGCCTCATTCTTAGTATACAGTTTAGAAACTTTTTCTGTCGAGATTCATAAAAATCAATATTCAAGCTTTAAAATGATATATAATTTTATATTTTTCATCAATTCTGTAACTGACACTAAAGGCTGACATCTTCATGGAATGACCCTGTACAAGAGAAGACAAAAGTGCATATGCAAAACAAATCTCTAAGGTAGAGGTGCTAGAAAGCCTAGTGTACCATGCCTGTAAATATAGGGCCCCAAATCTCAAATGAATTCTAAATTAACACCGCTTTTCTTACAGATGGTACAGTCAGGTCTTACTGAAGGATGGGGTTCGGTCAAGTGACCACCCACCGCAGAGCAATTTAGTGTATAGCAAAGCGATTATAATATGGGTTCAATGGTGATATGTTATTGGGCAAGGGCCACCCACCCATAAAAGACTAAAAACAAGTTTCCAACTTAATTTTAACCCTCTAAGCACCAATGACGGCTTGAAGCCATCCAAATTTTTTGTGCATGAGGGACCATCGACAGCTAACAGACGTTCAAGGAAATTTCTGTTTTTTTCTTGCAACATGGGGCTCTTAGATGGGAAATATTCATGGTGTAAGCCTTCAGATGGCTTTGTCACGCTAATCAGTAATTGGCAACCCGTTTCTGCCACCCAAGTGGCACTCATGCACAATTAATGCTTGTATGCTACCTGCATCCCACAAGTGACAGCACGCCAAGCTCCAGCCAGCATGCCACCAGTACAAAGCCTCCAATTCCACTGCTGAGGCCTTGGAAACATTCCATGAACAAGGCAATAGCTCTGAAGAAAGTGTGGAATCTTCAGAAGAGGAATCAGAGCCTGGGGAGGAGGATTTCGAGGACTACGAGGAGTCGATTCTCCCCACGTGTTCAAGTGGCACACTCACTCACCCTCACACTCGGCAAAGTGACAGTGATGATGGTGATAATGATGAAATGGAAGTGCCAATGTCATTTCTGTTTCCTGCTGGTAGGAAACATGAAATTTTTTTGTCTACGAAATGACCATGTGAGGATGAAGAAGGTGCTGTATCTCCACCACGTCACTTCTCCTGGTCAGAGCATGGCAGTATCCATGGCAACAACTTCAGTCACTGGCAGCATTGCTACACATACTGGTACCACCACTGTTACATGATTTAGCTGAACAGTCCAGCTTTCATGAACAGTATTACAGCACTGCATTATATAATGAAAATGACATTAAGTGGTGGAATTATGCTGTGTCGGTTACTGTCACTATCAACTACACCTGTGGGTGGCTATGGCATAACTGCAGCAGCTCAAGTGGAGGAATGTTCAAACACACAGCTGATCAGAAGGGTGAGGTGGCCCCACCCCCCACCTGCCTGGACTACATAACAACCTCAGTAAGTGCAAAGACAGTGTTTTTCTTGAATAACTATTGATATGGGATAGGTTTCTGGTAAAAACTCAAAATACCAAAAAGGACTGGTTCTGGGTGAACAAAATTTTTTAATTTGGGCTGGAGCTTGATGGATTAAATGGCTTGATCGATCCGAGTCATTACCATGGGTCTCCCTCGAGGCTTGGGGACAGATGGTATCCCTGGGCACTCACTCACGGTTGTCAGGAGCAGGTGATCAATTATGGGAAATGTAATGCGGCAAGGCGGTAGGAGAGCAATGCGGTGAAGTGGCAGGAAAGTAAAGTAGTGAGGCAGTGGGAGAGCGATGCAGTGAGGCAGTGGGAGGGTGATGAGGGTGATGCAGTGAGGCAGCAGGAGAATGATAGGGTGAAGCAGTGGGACAGCAATGCAGTGAAGGGGCAGGAGAGCAATGTGGTGGAGAGGTAGGACAGCAATGGGGTGACAAAGCAGGGGAGAGTGGGAGGGAGCCAGGCACTGAGGAGGAGACAAAATGGAAGCAGATGGGTCATGGTGGTGCATCAAAGTTCCACTGGTGGAGGGCACTGGCTCTTCCTGCATGCTAGTGGATGTCTAAGGTGGAGTGAATGATATTGTTGTTTGCCTATTTGCTTGTTTCTTGAGTGCAAGTAGCTCGTGGTACACATACAGATCCTTATCAACTGCATATTACGTTGCATCATGCTGGGTAGGGTTTGGATCCTTTTCCTGAACGAATGTGAGGACCTGGTTCATCATTTGTAAGAATTCCTTAAAAGTCTTCAGATTCAACGCTAGTGCCAGTTCCTCCTCTTCTCCACCCTCCTCTCCTTGTGCTATCTGCTCCCTCATCTCCATCAGCTCCTCATTGAAAATATCTTTGGTGTGGCTGCCGAGCACCTCCTGAATGTCATCCTCATCCGTATTCTTGAACTCTGCTTCAGAGGAGAAGTCAATGATGTCCCTGCGGATCTGCTTGACAGAAAGTAACCCAGTGAACGAGTGGATGTGCTCATGCCACACACTGCACCACATCAACTTCAAGATGCTCTCCTTAACTTCTTTCCACACTGCAGTAATATTATCCAAGGCATTCTTGATGTTGTACTTCTTGCAGAAGGCCCTGACTGAGTCCCTCTCCCCTGAGTTGCCTGCTCTCACCTGCCACTGCATCAATCAGAGGTGGTGTACCTTGAATGTGGCTATCGCCCCTCAGTCCATTGGCTGGAGCAAAGATGTGGTGTTAGGGGGCAAACAGACCACCTCAGTGTTGTCCACCCAGTCTTCTATACCTGCAGAGTCACTTGGGGCATTGTCAAATTGGAGCAGAAACCTGTTGGCCAAGTTCTTTCAGCTGGCATAATCCCGGAGTATGAGGGATAGATACCGGGCCATGTAGGATCAGGAGGGGGAGGTGGTGAGCCATGCCTTAGGGTTCAACTTCCAGATAACCCCAGGGTTTTCCTTTGCATAGCCAGCCAGTGCCCTGGGGTTTTCCCAACAGTAAACTAGGTGGGACTTTAGTTTAAGGTCACCCTCAGCATTCGGCCCCAGGAGAAGATCCAAGTAGTTCTCTGCTGCCTTGAACCCAGGTGTATGTTTTTCCTCCTGACTAATGTACCTCTTCTTTGACAACCTCTTCCCAAGGAGCACCATTTTGTCAAAATTCAGGACTTGCCTGGCACTGTATTCTCTTTCCTCAATCCACTCCTTTAACTTTGCCGGGAATGCCTCTGCTGCCACATGGTATTCACTTGCTGCCTCCCCATATATCATATTTCTGAGGCCAGCACGAGCCTTGAATCAATCAAGCCAGCCACTGCTGTCTTTGAAATCCTCCTTAACCCGCCCAGTCCCCCCGACGTATGATGCATGTCACCACTTTTTTTCATGCTCAGACCCACCAACGTGCATCGTATGTCAATCAACTGCAAGGCCTGTCATTTGCACATTTTTCAAGATTCGCGGGTGATTTTTGGTAGGCACATGTGGGAGATCTTCCCCTACCTGCTGTCAAGCAGGGATACTGCCTGGTCCCACGTGACCCCCCCTCCCCCCTCCCCCCCACACTCAGCAATTCACCTGTTAGCAGTAACCTGGCCAGTAAAGACATGTTGCGCCACAGTCTCTCCAACGACGAAATTCACAGTGAAAGTGATTCCTGAAGTGGAGGACAAAGAAATAAAGAAGCTAGGGGAAGAAACAAACAGAAGTGATGAGGTGGTAATGTCGTAAAGGAAGGTACCATATGTTGGTGTTTTGGGTGAGTGAACAATGCTTATATCACCTATATTATTGTGTGAAAACCAATATAGTCTTGTACTACACATAAATTCGTACCAAATAAATAAATAAATACGTAATTTAAAGTGGCTTGAATTAGTTAACCCTCCCACAGTTCCTTTTCTTTGACGCCAGGTACCCTGAGAGAGAACGAGAAGGTAAGGCTGACTGTCACCTGTAGCAACATTTATAAGCTCAGGAGGGCGATTTCTCTATGGATTTTCAATGTTTCTCACCAAAAGTGGAGGTTTGAGCCAAAAAAAAAGACAAGTTGAAAATCGGTAGGGTTTTGAGGGTGAGTTGGGTAAAAAAGCAGTCGGGACTGGGCGGGTTAACCTCCACCCCCTCCTCTCTTTCAGATCCTTCCAGAGGAACAGAGCTTTGGCACAAATGAAGATCTTACCTAGGGGTGTCCTAGCACAATTCTGCTCATTCACCCACAGCGCAAGTAGTCACTCCAGAGCCCTGGCACAAATGAAGCTCTTACCTAGAATGATTCTGCTCATTCACCCACAGCAAAAGCAGGCACTCCATCCCCCTTACTGGTTCCCTGGTCTATGTAAGGCTATTAGTAGTCAGCTGCAAGGACTGCTGCAGACTTCTTGGTCATAGTTAACACAGATGACTGGGGCAGCTTAGGGGCATCAGTAATTTAACCTGTCCCTTCTCCAGCCCTATGACACTTTACATTGTCCAACTCAACTTTGGGGGAAATGTTTCACCTTACCCTCTTGGCCATTCCTTCAGTGCCTTCACTAGCACCATGCTATTTATTAGGCCCTTCATTAGCATCATGCCTTTCACCGGGCCCTTCACTAGCACCACGCTTTTCACTGGGCTCTTCGCTAGCACCATACTTTCAACTGGGCCCTTTACTAGCACCACACTTTTCACTGGGTCCTTCACTAGCACCACTCTTTTTACTGGGCCCTTCACTAACACCATGCTTACCAGTGAGGCCTGCACCCTTGCCAGATGTAATATCAGTTTTAAGTTATATTACTAACAGAACGCATCTTCCCACTTTACAGTGCACAACACACTGACGGGTGCACACTTGCAATTTGATACTGCAATAGTGATGGTGGTCCTATGGTGACGCACAGGCGTGGTGATGATGTAACACAATAAGCGCAAGGAGAGACAATCACTGTGGTGGAACTTGTAAGAGAGTGGGCAAGTGTGACGTGGACTTCATAGGGGTAGCGAGAGGAAGGGAGCATGCACAAAGGCTTTCAAAAGGGGTTCTGCACATGTAAACACAGGCAGACATCTTGGTTCAAATCTATGACTATCAGCTTGCATGTGTGATCCATGCGGATGGATGGCATCACAGGGGGATCACGTCAACAATCACTTTAAAAATTCTCGCAATTGATCAGTGACACTGGGCAGAACTTCTTATAAGTCTTTCTAGCAACTCATCACATAACAATTTATCATATAGTGAGGCCTGTGTGTATTATAAACAACATACTGTATTGGTAAATAAGCTTAACACGCAGCAATGGAACTGTAATCTGTAATTTTTTTAAAACATAATACTGACTTAAATGAAGTCCAGTCAGCCAGCATTTTATCATTTATCATCCCAACAGAAGTACAGAGGCCTGGCACTAGGCTAATTAGTTTAGACATTTAAGGCAAAAGTGACTAACTGAGCAATATTACATAAACAATAAACCTCAACCATCTTTCAGATGTTATCTCTTATGGTTCACATTTAGTTGGGGTGCCTTAAACCATTACCCTACTAGGAGTACATTCGATTATGGTACAAGGTTACCTCTTGGTATAGGACATGGTTCCCTAAGCTGGAAATCATTTGGCTAGTTATTCGGCACAGAGTCATCTGAAGGAAGCACTGCTCCATTCAAACAGATGGTGGGTGCCCTAACCAAATTGTAACACGGATTGCCTATATTTGCCTCAATGGCAGGTATTACTGTAATACAAA